>NIPQ01090139.1:0-16448 GCA_002806875.1 Lepidotrigona ventralis hoosana
TGTTGTAAAGAAAAAAAAAAGGGTGCAGGAAGCGGGCAAGCTTTAATTGTGGCCTCGAGGTGAGCCCTATCTTTAGCCCTTTTTTTTTTATCTTTCGTCACGAGTGGCCTCGCGAGGCGCGGGAAGAAGAAAGGGAAGAAACAGTACAAGAAGGATTGTTCCCGGTCGTCCCTTTTTATCTTAAAGTGCGTCATTCGACCAACGCCTTACCAACGTCAGTCCAACGAACAACCCTTTTTTTACTCTTCGCGTGTGTATGCGTTTCTTTTTCTTCTACTTGCCCATTCATACTTTGTTTCTCTCTCTTTCTCTCTGTCTCCCGTTCTCTCTCACTTTCTCACTTTCATTTCCTCTCGTTCCTTTTTTGTCAGTTGCGCATGTACTCCCTCTCTGTCTCTTGTTTTTTCTCTTTCTTTCTTTCTTTCTTTCTTTCAATTTCTCATTCGTTCTTCTTCATGCGTGTGATTTATCATGTACACACAGTCACCAATTGCCGCGAAAAGTTCACGTATACCGCATGTACGCCCACACTTGATTATATTGTGTCAGACAATATAATCCTTCATTTATATCCGTTAGTCCTTACCCTAGGCGTTAATTAGTGTTACATCTAGTCGTGTGTGGCCGGCCCGTGCTATCCAGGAACGCCACTGCACCCAGTCGCGCTCCTTTTTGTTGTCTCGATGCACCGATATGCCAAAAAAAAGCATACGTGACGGTGTGATACCCTCTCCTATACTTTATACTCGTTTTTCTCATTCTCTCCCCTGCTGCGTTTGGTTTTTCGCACACGTTCTCGCGCACCGAAAATTTCTCGGGAATTCGTGGAAATTTAAATATTTTCGCGTGTTATCAATCGACTCAATGAAGAAAAATTGGCAACAATGCGATAACCGATCGATTACAAAATCCCATGTGAATTAAAGAGAATCGGACGAGAATCCTCGAACGCGAGTTTTTCTGGAGTTTCTTTCACAACCCACAAGCTGTTGCCTTGAAACACAATCTCGAGCCGGTTAGCACGGGCGGCCAGACCCATTCGAATGCGTTTACGATCCGAAAAATTACACAGTAACGTTATTTATTTCTTTTTTTTTTTCTTGTTTGTTTCTTTAGTGTAACACGTACGGCATATCGTTAATTAACGTTATGTTATTTATATACTATATATTTACAATCACATGAATCGTAGATATTCTAACGTATCGTTCGACTAATCTCCGTTCCAGCTTTTCAGTTCCAGATCTGCTCTCTTCGACCCTCATTCCCTCCCCCTATATCCTCACCGCACAATCCCTGATTTTCTTTCACTTTCTTCACGGTTATCTATTGTTCGTACAGTTACTTCCGATAGATTCTTTTGTTTCTCTTCTCTTAACTTTAACTTCTATGCTGTACCTTCTTGCGATTTTTTTCCCCCGTGTTATTTGTTGCGCCGCTCTTTCCAAGTTCGAGCTGAAACTTGTTCAATATTTTAACACCGTTGTGCAACGTATTCGCGCGCGTACACACATATACATATATATATATCTATCTGTTCGTCTGTATATATATATATATTTATATATATATATTTATATATAATATAAAAAACAGTATCTCCTAACGCTTGCGAGAAGAAAGCAAATTTACGGGACGCCTTAGGCGACCCAAAAAGCTGTCCGTCCGTATGTTTATACAGCCGAACATGCAGAATGAGAAAACGGTCTGGGTCAGAATCGATTATAGTGTCGCATCCTTGTTCTCTCTCTCTCTCTCTCTCTCTCTCTCGCGTTTTGCGGCGATGGGAACTTTATGGGCCGAACGTTCACAAAGACTTTAAAGGATTGCGATAAAAGAAAAATGAATCATTTTAATGTCTCAACGTCGCGTAGGAGTTTTACGTGGCAGCGTGTTATTCGATATAGTAATTACTGTTAATTTTATTTTACTTTGCGTGACCCATTCCGTTACGAAATACTTGACACGCATGCACGGATATATAACATTTTTTTTTTTATTGGCCTGTGTTTATACTCAATGCGCTTCAAGTACCAAAATTTGTCACCGTGGATCGTCTCGGAGCAATCGGTACGTTTTATTTATGCTCTCTTATTCTCCTTATTCGATTTTCTTCGGTGAGGATTGAGTGGTGATACCAAGTACAGAATTAATCTCTTTGAACGTATTTTGACGTGTTTTGCACGTAGGCAGTGATATTTTAAATAACAATAGGCAGTGATATTTTTCATCATATGTAGAATCGATAAATGTAGATAAGACTTGCTCGTTTTGGACTCGGTCGTTTTGGAACGACTTTAGACTCGTGCGAAAATATTCAGGAACTGTAGAGAAAATATAGTACAAAAAAAAGAGTCAACTTTATTGCACGATGATAAATGACGTTCTCGATGAGAACGACTTTAGCTTTCGACTTTCTTCGATAATGAATCGACGTATAAAAGGTAAAAGTCACAAAGATAGTCTTCAAAATTAAACAATTCCTATTTTCCGTTTGATCTTCAGATCAAAAATCAAACTTTCCAGTGTACCGACTTAAGATATGAACAAACAAGCGTAATTATATTTCAACATTCTAACCGTTTTTAAGATTTACCTACGTGTCATTGTCAATTGGTAATTATAACTTTAGTCTATCGTATCTTGGGTTACAGCAAAGCTTCCAACATTCTAATTGCTCATTCGATCCTCGTGAAATGTCTTCGTAGTTCGGTGAAAGAATTGGGGGGGGAAAAAACGAGGAAATTATTCGTTTACACGTACCTCATGCTATCGGATGATTTCGACGGACCGTCTGTCGAAGACGATCGTCGAGATGCATCCATCTCTCGAGACGATCCCGAGATGCACGTAGTAGACGGTCGAGTACAGACACATTTCGCTAATCGTCTCTCTAGTCGAATATAATTAATCACATCGCTTTCAAAAATCTCATCGAACAAGTTTCAATTCTATCGAGCGGCGGCGGACGAAGTTCTGTTGGCAGTCTCCGATCACTTTAGCACGCATTCTATGTTATCTTTTTTTTTTTCTTTTTTTTTCGTTACCATCCTCTCCCGTTTCGATCNTTTTTTTGTTTTTTTTTTTTTTTCTTTCCTTCCGGTAGAGTTACACTCGTTCGTCGTCGGGTTAATCTCTCGATGTGAAAGAAACTACGAAACCCTCCCAACGTTCTCACAGACAATCTCGCGATCGATCACGAAGACTTCGTTACTGTTTGGCTTCCACGCGAGAATGACACGAAGATCGCGAAACACCACTGACCATGACGGATAATGAACGAAGTAGGGAGGGGAAACTCGTCTCGAACTTACTTGTCTTCAGTCGTTGCTTCTTTTTCGGCAGTGGGAGTTGAACACGATCCTTCCTCGCGACGAATAGCGCTCCGTTCAGGCAAATATGTACAATGATCTCGTACGATGTTTGGCGATTAATTAATTAGAATGATTGTTTCGAACGACGGACTTGCGTATTAACTTGAGAGTACAAAAGGGTACTCTATAATTCGCGAGTAATTTCAGATAGTTGGAAGATCGTGTGTGTTTATTATATAATTCCTATAAAAAATTCGTCTTCTGTGTGCCGTTTTTGAAGAAGAGGAAGGGTAATTCGCAAGCTTCGTGCCGTTCGTTTGATCTCCTCACCGCGACCAAGCGACTACTTTTCAATCGCGCGAAGAACAGGCGTCGATTTCACGGGTACATTCCCCCCCCCCTCGAGAATAATTAACCCCCTAATTGCTAACGGCCGGATCATACTATCTCGACACGCGAGTCACGCGTGTTCCTTTTCACGCCTGCTCTCTTTACACATCATCGAGCTTCCCTTGTAAACGCAGAGTAAAATCGTCGTTGGGACGCTCGCGATCGACGATTGTCACGTTCACCGATAGCCTCGATCGCGTTCGATCGACGTGATCACGATCGAGTCGTTCGAAAAGCGGACTCGATCCTTCGTTGTGAAGAATTTCCTCCCTCGAAACGCAGGAGTTTTCGATGAACGGCCACTGTTGCAAAATGTAAGTCGTTTGACAAAAGGAATGCCTGAACAGTTATACGCGTACGACAATGAGACTCGATTATTTTTAACCAGTTGATCGAGAATTTCTGGAGAATTTTTCAAAGTAAAACGAATGCAGGCAGTGATTTGAATCGCCGGCATGGCCCACGCCACTAATTTCTTCCTTCTAACGTTCCTCTTCGTCTTCCCGCGGTTCCCCGTGTTCTTCCATCGACTCTCTCTCTCTTCTCTCATCGTTCATCGAGCCACCACGAAGTCTCTCCGAAGAAGCCTCCCACGTGCACGCTTTCCCTCGTCTCTTCTCGCTGGAACGTACCGCGAGGAGTCTCGTAGCAGGAGGTAATCGATCATCTCTCGATGTGGTCTTCATCGGTCGTTTCTGATTATCGTTCCGACGCGAAGTAAGATGGATTCTTCGAATAAAGGACCATGAGGATCAGAAGGACGAGGACGAACAGACGACTGCCGTGACTCGAGTATAGCGTCACGACGCCCGCCAGCCACCATAGCGTTGGACAGCCACCCGGTGCCGAGTTGATCCCTCTTTGAATCGCGGCAGGATGCTCGCCTGTATCAGAGAATCGATTTTTACATCATACGCTACTTTTATCATCACGGTGGCGCGGTGTGTTGAATAATTTTCCTTTTTCTATCTACAGAGCGTGACTGTTTTCTCTGTCCACACACACACACATACACACACGTATATATATGTACGTACATCTGCAATCGCGAAGAATTTCAAGAACTTTTTAAATAGACAGATCAATACCGCTCGTTTGCAGTTAAATGGTTGACCTTCTTTTTTGGAAATTCGAAAAGTACGAAAAGTTTTAATGAAGTTGAGCGTACGAAACTTTCAACGCAGCTCGAGAGTTCGGAATGGTATTGTATGCTTAGCAGGATTTGTCCTTTTTGGTATTTCTAATTTTAATCACGAAGCTATCGAGTAGTTTTTATAGTTTTGCGTTTCTGCGTAGCTGGGAAAGTGAATCGACGAATATTTAGGAATATTGCGATCGTGAAATCAAAACAAATACAGACAAACGAATTGTTTTATGTCTGCCGCGTTATCCGGAAATCTGTGTTTTATATCCGCTTGTGATTCAATTCGAGACGTCAACGGAGGATTAAACTCTGTTAAATTATTAGCGAACTAATTTCATCGAGTTAGCGAGTACAGTTTCCATTTGTGTTTACTATTATATTTCGGCAACTCTTCCCAAACAGTCAGATCTGCGAGTGAAACTTTCATCGGATTAATTCTATCGAATTAAGATCTAGCGTGTCGTACTATCCGTTTGTAAGCAGAGGAAACAACAATTTTTCGTTTCGTATCACTGCGAACGTGCAATTATCACGAAAGTAATTTAAGTTACTGGAACGGAATGGGAATGCTTACCATTTAACACGTGAAGTTGCACGCTCGCGCTGTCCAAACTGCTCGGACTGCAGGTGTAATTGCCCGAGTCTTCCCGCCTCGCTTTATGGATTACGAGGCTGCTAACCGTGTCGTGATCGATCCTCTTCGTCTGGATGTCGATTTTGTTCAGCTGGTAGTCGAGCACACGGTCGCCCTCGTGGTACCAGAAAACGTAGAAAGGACCCTCGAGGGACTGCTTGATCACGCATCGTATCGCCACCGTGCTTCCGGTCTTCACGTACATGTCACGATCGCCTATGATCTCGATCTTTGGCACTGGAAAATCGACCGGTATTCATTGATTTATTTATTCCTCGCTCAATTGGTCTTGATAAATATCGTTCTACGCGATATCAACGAATATTTAAATCTTTGTAAAGATAAACCCTTGCCAAGGAGCTTTCGCAATCAAACGCAGATAGTATTCTTTCGATAGTATTCAATGACATTTGAGATCTTTGATGTGGAAATGCTACTGTGTTTGTTTGAAATACAGGAAGAAAAATGAAATTCAATTTCTGGACACGAAAGGTTTTTTAATACGATCGTATACTTGCGTTCGAAAGGAAACTCTTTGCCAGAGATACTATACAGAGATCGTAATTACACATTCATGCCAAATTTAAATAATACATGTAATATACACACTGTGTAAAGTATTTAAAGTTATAATTTTCAATGACGTTGAGCAACGAATGTGTGACTTAGAACGTCCAGAAGAATATAAATTTGCTCGAAAATCAACAGTCTAGTTAGAATACGAGAAAGAATGGAAGCTTTGACTGCAGAAATATTTCGTTCATGCAATAAAGCAATGCTCGTTTCAAATCCCTGGAAATATAATCTTCTCTCCCATCGTTTCAACGTAGTAACAACGAATGCATTTGTTTTTTCGCGATGGGAAGCTTGATTATCGCGTATTATTATCGATAATCGAGTATCGCGAAGCATGGAACATGTTAATTAGAAGAAAAATACCGAGCGTACCATATCCGCGGCGCGTTAATCTCTCGTTCGAATCTCTTTCGTTCTTTCAACGTATCAACATTCAGAATTTCTCCGTCGTGTACGAGTTGAAAGTTGAAGCACGGCGATCGCCCGTGGCCTACACCGGCACGAAACGTGTTAAATGCAACGCAAGAAGGCGATCGAACAACAAAGAAAGAATTAATTACTAGATACGCGGAGCAAATTACCCGAGCGGGCATTTTAGCGCCTCGCACGGTACGAGTTACGGCGAGGAGAGATACGTGTTAAATGCAACGCAAGAAGGCGATCGAACAACAAAGAAAGAATTAATTACTAGATACGCGGAGCAAATTACCCGAGCGGGCATTTTAGCGCCTCGCACGGTACGAGTTACGGCGAGGAGAGACAATGTCTGTATTTTACGCTCGTATAATTTTTTTATCACGTCGTTGAAACACGCCGGCTCGCGAAGTGTTGCCACGCCGATCGATGACAGAGCTCTTCTCTGACGACGTAAAAATAACACCAGCGTGATAATGTCTGTATTTTACGCTCGTATAATTTTTTTATCACGTCGTTGAAACACGCCGGCTCGCGAAGTGTTGCCACGCCGATCGATGACAGAGCTCTTCTCTGACGACGTAAAAATAACACCAGCGTGATGGAATTGAGCGACCGATGGTCAATGGTTAATTTCTAAATGTACCGTAAATGCAACCGATGATGTGTCATTGGAAAAAGAGATGTTACATCATCCAGCGAATGAATCTTTACACTGCGATCTCACCGACGATGTTGAGCTTGATGATGTGACTCTTCTTCGGATCGGTCGAGATTTGGCACTCGTACTCGCCTTCGTCGCGTGCCTGCACGTACTTAACCTGCAGGGTCCAAGTGTCCGACGCGTCCACGAAAAGCGCCTGGAACCTTTCGTCCGGGATAAACATAGTTCTATCTACCGAGAGGATATGCGAGTCCCTTCTTCTGATCCACGACACCTTTTGTATTTTTGGGAACAAACAGATTTATTTTAATAACAACATCATTACGACATCGTGCAGAATTATTATCGCCGTATCAGTGCTACGGCGCAAGAATTTGGCAGGAATTTTAAATTTTGCTTTAACACTAGAACTACCAAAGTGGTAAAAAATGATCAATTTGTAATTTCTGTCACAAATTCTGTAGTTACAAAACAATATTTTTAGAAATTTAAATTTACTTTCCAAGAAACAAAAAAAAGCTTGCAGTTGCAATTTATTATATTACAAAGCTTTCCTATTCTTTTACGTTGATGTCTCTAATGGAAATTTTATGTTTTAACCGCAGGTAGTTTTAGTGTTATCACATCTTAGCCAATCCCAATTGAAATTATTCTGTGTTTGCTTGGTAGGAATCTTAATTCAAATCATTCTAATCTAAATCTTGTTTGACATTAACGCGATGATTTGAGTAAAGTTTTGTTAAGCGAGACTCAATATTAAAAGCCACAGATATATGATATTAAAGATTTAACATTACTTAAGCATGAGGATGTGCCATAAATTGCACTTTTTTTTTTTCATCTGAAATACGTGACCGAACTGAAGAAGCACGTCCTACTTATTTTAAAGATAAGCTAAGAATAGAACCGCATGTATGAAGCACGTTCAGAGGGAATAAATTTTTTCTGCGAGACATTTAACCGGTTCAGTGAAAGACGATAATATTATACGAATTATTCCCTCTATCGATACACTGATTATTTTCTCATATTGACACTGTACCGATATCAACACACGTGCGACTATAAACTTGCCAAGTATTCTTACAAAACTTTGACACAGACGAAGAGTGTTTAAAACTTGTTTAGAACTCGGGCAGGAAGAGTTTTCTCGCGCCATGTCTCTATGGTCTTTTTTCCGTCGTTAAAGTGACTAGAACAGTGGCTTGAAAGTTTGGTCACCTACTTCAGCATCGCCTTGTATATTCCTACGGTTCGAAATGAGCTGGTATTCTCTTGGCTTTTTTTCTCAAATATTAAGATGTGACGCGTGCAATCGACACATTATATATCATCGATTAAACGTGATATGAGAAGCTGTCTTTACGCGATATCAATCTCTCGTTTGTAATAAATGTTAAAAAAATGTTGACATTAATTAATTTAATATCAGTCCGTTCGGCTGCTTTAACACGGGCAAAATCCTCCACGGTTCTACGATCTCGCGATTTATACGTTTCCAAGCTCAACAATCCCTCATGCTACAGTGTATTACGCTTTAAAACTTTTTATTACACTTTTTACGATTTCTCTCGCTTGAAATGGCAGATTTTGTTCGTAACAAACAAAAACAGAAAAAAAAAGAAAAAAGAAAAAGAAAGGAAATGGCCATAACTTGAAAACGAACTTTCACAATATTATCGGGACTTCTCTTTACGGACGCCTTTGCATATTACATCTACCTGCTACTTGCACTTCGTGCATTCTAAACGCGTGTTTAAAGCGTAAACTCGCGTAAATTAACGCGAGCAACTTCAATGCAACTTCTACAATACAAACAGCCTATTCTCACAAACTTCTTCGCGGAGACTGAGCGATTAATATTTATTAGCGACTCGAAGGGAAAATCGGGATGCAGGAAATAACGGCGGTGGTACGATTCTTTTCATCAATTCGCGCAGAGCATGGCGGCGGGGGGGAGAGGAAGGGAGAAAAAAAACCGCTCCAATCCGACCGGTTTTTGCCGGGCACGGTCGCATCGCGAGAATTATTAATCCCTTCTCCGATACGTAACTCTCGGCTCTATTGTTAGATTTTTGGTGCGGGTATCGCGGCTGTTTCTTCCGCGCCGTGGCGGGGAAAAAGCGAAATAAAGCAACAGACATGTTTCCAGTGACGAAGTGAAATTCAACCGTGTCTGGCTCCTGGAAAATTCGCGAGCTCCTCCCTGTGTGTGGCNTAAAAAAAAAAAAAAAAAAAAAAGGAAAAAGAAGAGAAAAATATTTCGCCTTCCGTCTGATTGATTTATAGCTCAGATACATCCTATGCATCGCCAATTCGAATTCCACTCGAACGAACGGAAGAAACGTGGAAACAAATGCAAAGTCACCGACGGCGCGACCGTGTTCCGTAAATCGTCCGACGAGAGTAATCGCTTTCAATCGTGTTTTCTGGCCAACGAGGCGCAACGGTCAGCGTCGGAGAGCCAGTGGTGAGGGTACGTTTAATTCTGCGCGCGATAAGTATCAGAAGAACCGAAGAGGGGGAGGAATTTGTAGGGGCGGCGAGCCCGACTATATGGATTCGCGGTTCTTAAGTACGCAATCGGATGATTATACAAGGGTCGCGTGTCGTCAGACACTTAGCCCTGGCTCTTTCACCGTACAAGTTCTGTTGTTGTACACAGCAACTGGGGGTAAAACTTCGCTAACGAGTAATACGGGCCACGTGCGAGAACTTTTTCACCACCCGGCCGCGTTCTCTCTCGACAAGTTGCCCAAAAGGGAAGAACCTTTAACTTCAACTTTAAAGAATCAGTTGCCTGTCACTGTAATCTGGGTTACTTCCGCGCGTCGGTACCCTTTCTCTTTTGTTTCTTCCTTCCCCGTTTCTCGTCCTTTCCTTTTGACAGCGATCGTAAAATTCACGCGACTCGTATAATCCGTTCTAACGGCCGTGAACGCGGACAGATTAGACTTTTATAGTTTCGCATAAATCGCGGCACGGATAGAGCCACGAGAATTGTGTGTATCGGGATCGGCTTCGTTTATCGCCGGCGTTTCGATTATTGTAATAGCGGGAACCGGACGGTTTCGACCGAGGCGGAATATCGACGGAAACGGAGGGAACGATAACGCGACTTTTTGATGGGGGATCAGCGGCTTCGTGGAAAACCGACACGGCTCGTCGCTACGGCACGATCGTTATCGCTACGGCTCGCCGTCACCTCGCAGAAAACTGGCTATTCGCGTGCAAATAAATTCGCTTTATCTGCGGGTGGCGCGGCGAGCTAGTATCCGGTCGTGCTTTTTGCAAGGTACCGGCACGAGATAACGTGGTTGGTCCGAAGTTTCCTCGGCTCGGCCGGTCGAAACGGGACGAAATTAAGGGATCTGTAATTGAAGAATTCACAGTCTCGACCGAGGCGAGAATGTTCGTTTCGTTTCGAACGCTGCCTCTTTCAATCTTGTTCGGTGAACACTGCCCAATCTTAAGATTTGTACGCAACATTCGGAAGTTACAGGAACGTCCGAAGTTTTAATTGGCAACGTTTCTATTGCGGATATATATATATCCAGGGAACGGAGAACAGTTAGAGGGCGAAGGACTTACCGATTTATTACCAAGCTGTCGCACTTTACACGGCAAGTAGGCATGACTCCCCAGCTGAGCCGTGATGTTCGTGGGGGTGTTTGAATCGAAGTACGGCCCCGTGTAAATCCCGTCGAACCTCTTTACCAATGAATGGGATCTTGTGCTCACCCCTGCAAGTTTCCATTGATTTTCAAGCAATCGCGTACGTACACGATTTAATTACAAGTTCAAATACATAGAAAATGTTAAAGCGATTCCATTTTAATAAATCATCGCTTAAGGTTACTTAGTGTTTTCGATATTTTATTAAATGGAATCTTCAATTTTCAATTTTTTGAGTTAATAAAGAGCATGTAACGAATTAAGAATACATTCATCTTTCCATGTATTTGTTAGATGCATGTTGTTCTTTAATATATAAGTAAACTGAATATTTTAAATATCTTAGATTATTATGTACGATAAAACGCTCAAAGGCAATAAGCTGAAATAAAATAATATCATTACGATTACTGCATCTAGGATTTGAAATAATAAAATCTTAATATAAAATTCGATATTTATATGTATACTATATTTCCTTGGTTATTACTATTTCACATAATGTATACAAAGATGGTCTAAAATCGCCGTGTTAAAAACGAAAATGTCGTACTTTCATCCATCGACGATCTAACAACGGACAACACGCTGTTTTCCCTGCGTACGAAACATTTGTTTCGAATCTCCGTCAAAGTTCACTTTTAACCTAAATGAACTTGTTACATCCAAAAGGAATACATTAACATGGTGGTTGCCGCGAGAGCTTGTTATCTTGGGCGAATTTACATTGTACGGGCAGTGGTAGTGTTTCCATGATGGAATAATAAAAGGATCATGGAATATACTGTATTTCGTATTCGTGACGTCCATGTACGATGGATCCCTCTCTCTCTCTCTCCCTCTCTCTCTCTCTCTTACTCTCTCCCCCTTATTCTCTCGGCACCCGCATCTTCGCTCCTTTCACCCTTTGCCTTTCGAAATAAATCCTATCAGAGAGCCTTCTACCAGATCATCGTGCATCCAGGAAATGGATACTAATCCAGAGGATTTCGATCCTCTAGGCATCTAAAGTCGGATCAGCATTCGCCCCCGGAAAGCAACGGTGGGCTTCGTTCCAGCGNCACTCTCTCTCGCGGCGAAATTACACGCGCATATTATGTTGTCTCGCCGTAATTACAATCGAATGAAATTACGATTAAAACCGATGTGTAATTAAAACGTGTTCATGGTTGCCCTGCGTGTCAATTTCGCTGATTAATGTTAATGCGCTTATCGTGAGTTTGAACGCAAAGAGAATGATGCATCGATAGATTATTAACTCATGGCAATTACCTATCAATGCTAAACAGGTTCTGGTAGTACGTTGCACGATCGAGCGAAATCGTCTGTGAAGATAAACGCAAAAAGGTGATATAAAGAGAGAGGCAAGAATCGATAGATTATTAACTCATGGCAATTACCTATCAATGCTAAACAGGTTCTGGTAGTACGTTGCACGATCGAGCGAAATCGTCTGTGAAGATAAACGCAAAAAGGTGATATAAAGAGAGAGGCAAGAAGCGGAACTGCATGAAGCGATAGATGAAAGTGGTGATAAATTTCTTGGAAACAGAAATATATCCGTGATAGATAGATATTTCCCAGGAGATGGTGGAACATGGTCGATGCGGGAAATCAAGCATCGATGGACGCGACGCGACGCGTTTCTTCTCTCTTTGCTCCGTTTATTAGAGCTACACCGTACAAGTAGTTTCGTGTAATTTTACGACGTCATCGGACGCTAAACTCAGACATAAATCTGGATTCTCGGTTCACCCCGAAGATCGTTACGTTTCTTCTCTCTTTGCTCCGTTTATTAGAGCTACACCGTACAAGTAGTTTCGTGTAATTTTACGACGTCATCGGACGCTAAACTCAGACATAAATCTGGATTCTCGGTTCACCCCGAAGATCGTTCGTCCTTACCACTGCCAGCGCGGCTAACTCGATTTTCTGTCTTACTAGTTCATCAAACATTTACGTTCGACTACTTCCATCGCGCACTTTCCATCGCCGCGCCACCAGTTAGTGGTTATCGTTCGATTGTCGCTTAATCCGCCGATACTAAGCGAATAATTATTTATGTTGCCAGCAACGACGCTCCTGCATAACCGCGAGTCTTCGTATCTCGCGAAAAATTCGCGCAAAGTTCACAGTTCAACCCTTTCCCGACAGTCGCATGTAAGGAATATTATTTTTATACATGCTTTATAAATAACTGTAATTTTTGTTATTGTATTATATATTAATTATTGTAATTTTATTAACGTTACTATAATCACAGTTCAACCCTTTCCCGACAGTCGCATGTAAGGAATATTATTTTTATACATGCTTTATAAATAACTGTAATTTTTGTTATTGTATTATATATTAATTATTGTAATTTTATTAACGTTACTATACCTATAATCAAACCCTGATCGGTACTAATTTCAGACCTTGAACTGCTTAAAAGATATGGCTCTTCTTGTCAAAATTAACATTAACTTCTGTTTGAACGAGTAAATCTATTTACTTCGATCATCATTTAACTATAATCAAACCCTGATCGGTACTAATTTCAGACCTTGAACTGCTTAAAAGATATGGCTCTTCTTGTCAAAATTAACATTAACTTCTGTTTGAACGAGTAAATCTATTTACTTCGATCATCATTTAAATTATAGTGATTTATACGTAGAATATTTCGACACAGTTGTGTCAACAAATATTTCCGTTGGTATTTTTCAACAACCAAAATTAGTATATATACACACACATATATGCCCGCCGTGAAAGTGTTAAAATTGAGTTACGAGTCGCAGTCAGAGAAGAATAGGAACGATAACGAATATTCGTTTTCGTGGAAGCTTCTCTCGCTAGTGATCAATCACCAGTACAGAGTACGAAGCGCGTTAATTTACAAACCGCAGTTAGTTGCGTGTCGTTTGATAAAAATCCGTTTGAACAGGTCCCGTGTAACGTATTAACGGAACACAGCGTTCATGAATAATGGAACCGAGACATCGTGTAAGATCCTAACCCCGATACAGGTTAGACGAGCAGACACATCCGAGAATGCGATTTCCTGCGAGCGTCGGCGGTTGTAACAGCGAAATCCTACGTTCAGGCGTAACTACGTCGGGTTGGTTAATCATCGTGGGGTGTAATCAGCGGCTACGCGCCGCGATTATGTCACGGATGGAAAGTGCACAATGCATCCTGTCGAACGTAGAAATTGTTTTCGTGTTGCGGATTCGGCCGGGCGCGTTGTTGCTGTTGAAACCAATTAAGAGTGCGCTGTCCCGGGTAGAAAGCGACGCCGGCCAGAATACGGTAAATTGTTTAACAAAATTACCGACTGCACGTTAGTTGCGTTAATGGCATCGATTTGTGCCCCGTTCGGAAGTTCTACGAGTGTCGTTTAGTTCGCGGTTTGGCAGCCTTTCGCGTGTATTTCAAGCGGGTGCCCTCTCTCTCTCTCTCTCTCTTATACTGCCAGAGCTCGTTCGATAACAGCCGCGTCGAAAGCGACGAATGGAACGTATTTATAAAGCCGGCCGACACGGATAATGAACGACCTGATCGACAACAACTTGATGCCCACTTTGCATACTGAAATGTTTTCTCGCTACGTCGATCGATGATAAAGAAAAAAAAAAACAAACCGCCGTCGGATACAGGCGTGCTCGATAAATCCTTTCTATCGAGTTACTTCCTTTTCTTCCTTCCCTCTCTCTCTTTGCGAGTCTCGAAAAGAGTCCTCCAACGTAAAGGAAAAATTATTCGTCGAACAGAGACGAGGGTGCTGCTGTCAGTCTCTCCCTTGTCAGCAAGGGGACAAACAGAAGTTGATCCTGGAAGATCATTAAGATAAAACATGCGAAGGGTAGTAGCGATCCGCGAGTTAATGGACTATCCATTGAATCAGCGAAAAAAAAAAAGAAATCAACGCTCGAAGGGATGAAGTAATTAACGTGCTTATGACGCGGCTAACAGGGATTTTCACAAGGGTTACATAAGCCTCAAGATCGACGCTTCGCTGCTGCGAAGATGCGGGTAATTGCACGGATATCGCGGCGTGACCTGTTTAACAGACGAAGCATCGGCTATATTCTTCTTTTGATACCGGCGTTGCACGATAAACGGGCCGCAGTAAATGCGAATGGCGGTTTAAACTGATATAATTAAGTTTAAAGACATCGCTCTGCGTCGTCAAGAGGACTATCAAGCGCAAACTGAGAAACACAGATGTCTGCGGAATCACGCGATCGACTACTGACGATCTTTGGTCGCGTTGTGCGTACTATGATTCGAGAGACGAGTGTCGTCGTCGGGATGTCTTCTCAGCGGTGGAAAGAGTACATGGGAGAGAGGGAGGGGAGGAGAAAAAAAAGCCAACGCGGTATCGTCGCGATGCAACCGCGCGAGAGATGAAATCGATAGACACGTCCCTGAACGACGTCAGTGCGAAGACGAGGGAACACGCTACCCTTCTGCCTTTATCTCGTCCCCTATTCCCCGATGTCGGAATCATCGAGACGACACGGTGACCCGACAAGGATGGCGAAAAAGAGAGAAAAAAACCAGAGCGATCCAACGGACAAAGAGAAGAATAGGGAAAATACAATGCTATCGCTAGCGACAAACAAGGGTGGCGCTAGATACAGCCCTGGACCGGGTCCGGAAGCAGCCCCCTCCCTCCTCCTGCCTACGAGAGTCCTCCTTTTTCCCTCCACTCTCGCGTTCTCTCGATCCTCGTTCGCGTTCATCGATCGCGAATACACACGATCAGCTGCCAAATTCTTTCGCGTCGGAGTCGCGGCTTCGCCGCTAGGGCTTATCGTGCACGCGTGCTAATTCACCTACGCACAGTTACACCCCAAAATCTGATCGATCCATCCGCAGTATAAGTCTCCGGTACAGCCCCGCCTGCCCCTTTTCTATCTTCTACGCCATGCGATCCCCCTTATCATCTTGAAATGACGTGCGTGTCTGGTCAGTTAAGCGCGACTTAACGTAACCTGCGGCACACGAGTTTCGCGATTATGAAAAACCAGCTGGCCCTTGCCGATCACTTTCTCGCGATTACCAGATGTCGACGCGTGTACACACACTTTCCCGCGGGAATCTCGAAAGATCGATGCACGATCCGCGATAGATCGAATCCTCTCTTGCTAGAGGAGACAGAGAGACAGATAGAGAGAAAGAGAGGGAAACTCGATCAACATATGTCACGCGAGTGAAACTGATCTTACCGGTAATGCCTAAGAGAATCCAGCACACGAGGCACAGGACGTAGTAGTTCACGTAAGAGGATCTCCTCATGATGACGAAGACAGTGACGACGACGACGACGACGACGACGAGAACGACGACGCAGTTGCCTTCGACGGGTCCACTGACATCTCAAAACAACCAGCACACCAAAAGCCAGAGGTGCACCCTCTCACTCCTAATCCTCCGTCATCACTCTGTTCATCCTCCTTGACTCGATGCTACCAGACCTCGTGCATAGTATACTTTTACCACCCTCGACTCGTTTCTTCTTCCTTCGTTTCCCTTTCGCTCGTCGCGCACAATGATCCTCGTACCGATACACAACCGTGGTATCGGTGTCGCACTGATCACATATTATCTTCGAATTATAGTCGTCGATTAGGCACGCCGATCCTG
>NIPQ01090140.1:0-26091 GCA_002806875.1 Lepidotrigona ventralis hoosana
TAATAAATATTTAATAAATTCAACAGTGATTTTATTAACATTAATAGAAATTCATTTGTATTCACTTGTAGTAAAATTATTGTTATGAATAATTTGTGATACTTTTTACAAGTTTACTTAGAAGATGGAGACTATAGAATAGTAGAATAGCAGGAGATGCAGGAGGAGCTGAGGAGCTGCAAAAAAGTGGCTCCTGCTTGAAATTTGCAAATCGCAGAAGTTGTGGCACGACAAAAACTTCACAGTGTCGGACATGAACAAACCTCGCCGAGTCTAAAAAATGAATTCGCCGAGTAAAGGCGAGGCAGCTGGTTGCACGGTCATACATTTCGGACGAAAGGACCCGCTTTTTCCCTTTTTCTTTCCCAGGCATAAGTATTGCATGCGACCACGAAGGACGCCAGCATCCTCGTTTAATACTTCACGGCGGAAGTAATGCATTCACGGCCTCTTTAATATTACTAATTCAGTAAAAGGGAGGACGATCCTCTGTTAGGAGCAAAGTACTATAGAACAAGAGAAACGAAACATAATTTTACTTGTGACATTAACACGACGTTAAAATTGCCTGATTCGACACTGCAATGGTCGAGATGACAAATTCGTAATTTTTCGTGGAAATTTTCTAGTTTTTTTTTTTCGAAAATAAAATACTTTTCTAGATTTTTCGTAAATGGAATATCATACACTATTTTCCTTATACTCTGATACGAGTTTCATCGTCTGTGATTCAGACTTTGTCAATACTGTATCAGTTTACTCCGTCTCCTATTAATATTTTTTTGAATGTTGTAGTTATATATTTAAGTATTCAAAGACATCGTAAAAGTCCTGAAAGTTTAGTGGAGGAAAGTAAAATTGGAGAGACGATGTTAAAGAGGTCGAAGTGTTATTCTTTTCGTACTATTAGAACTTACTAACAGTGTTAAATAAAAAAGAGTTGTATCGTTAATGAGAATGTCATTTGTTTGTCGTCTTATAAATTTCATTTTCGTAATCCTCTTAAACATGAGGGGATGAAGCTGAAGAGCTTCGTACGTGAACCAGTTCACTTTGAATTTCGATAGAGGAAGAGAATGAAGGGTTCCGTGTCGGTCAAAATTTCTAGATAAATACAGCCGGCGTTAATAAACTCTTATCGGCGTGCAACCATGCGTGTTGACTTTAAACCACAGACGCGTTAATCCTCTATGCTAATTTTCGGCGACTATAATACCACCCTTTTAGACACGTGTGAGAGGGAACGCAGCCATATACAAGAATGATGTCTATACTTATGTACTCGCAAAAGGCCATACAATATTCAAATATTACCATTTTGAAATTTTAGGAGAAAATATATGAATTATCTAAGGAAATTTCAGTCAGCGAAAAGTATTGAAAATGAGTTATTATTTGTAATTATTTGTATTCTTAATTAATCTTCATTGAAAAGATTGTGTATTAGTTTTTCTTTATTAATACAATTATTCGTTTATTTCTGAAATAAGTTTGAAAGTTATTGTAGATTTTTTTTAATTTTGGGGATCAATGAACTTCTTAATTTTTATTAAACAATTAAATTTAATTGTGACAATTTATTACTATAATTAGAAATACTTAACACTATTAAATGATAATAGTGCTAAGCATTAAGCATTAAGAACAATAAGAAAAAACAATATAGAATATTACATAATAGTTTTAATTCTCAATTTCGATCATAAAATGTATTTATAAAATGTTAATAGTAGATTTACTATTTGTCAAACTTCTTCCAATGGCATGGAGAAGTAGTTAAATAACTACAAAGGATAAAGAGAACATATAACAGAATGTATAAAAAGTTATTTGAGCAATTTACATGACGTTGTTACCGAGAAATTTTATATTTTCCTATTAAGTTGACTAACTTTTAATCGAAACACCTGTTCAACTCGTTAGACTCGTTAAAACTTGAGAAGTTATAGCCCCTGTTATTTGATTACAGGTTACGTCTGACAATTGGTAGTCTGTGTCTACTTGCTCGTCTAAATTGCGCCTTTGTCCTGCATTCCATGACTTTTTTGCACTTTGATAAATTTTTTAATTCCAAACGTTCGTCTGTTTATTTAATTTGAAGCAAATCACTAATAAATTAATAAAAATGAATCAGTGTATCACAGTGATATACGGAAAATTAACAATTTATATATTTCAATTTCTTTTTATTTATACATTTTAATATTTCATTACGTTTTCAAATGCTGAACAACTCATTTGAAATGTATACATACAACCATGTTCTTTAATCATAATTAATTCAGCAAGCAGTTTAGAAGTATACACNAATTAATTCAGCAAGCAGTTTAGAAGTATACACGTCCATGTATCGGCAAAGCAAGATTTGTTTAGTTACATAAAAACTGTTTTTGTTACATTCATATATTTGATTACATAATTTATATGTTATATCATTATCATGTCATTTTATATAACATAATAAAATAACGCCATGCGCAGAATGCATGTAACGTGGACAAGTATATCTATAAAATATCATATCCAAATATTCAAAGCGTTTTTACACAATTTTAATTAGTTCTGTTTTTTTAATTATGTTCTCAAAAATATAAATTTGCGTGGAACTTGGCAGTCCAATAAACTCGTTATTATATACTCGTGTCTACTTGTATTGTATTTAGTCTTCTTCTGGCTGTGCACGTACGACTAATACTACTATCGAAAAAGCTAATAGTTCTCTTTATTTGTAATCATGAATGCACAACGCTCAAGTATTTGAACTTAATATCCTTTATTACATACATCTCAGTTTGTCATTTCCAATACATTTGTAAAATACACGTTCGTTGTATAATTCCAAAACTTACATGGTCCATACAACACTAGAACTATAATTAACACTTTAACTTCTTTTAAGTTTCCTTTTAAGTTTATCTAACGCGGATCTATCCAATTGAAATTAACCGCTAAAAGCGAAGACATTTAATATCCAACGTCCTGCGTAATCACGATACAGAGAATAAAAAAAGAATCTAAGCTACGAGCACCACTAACAATAATAGATGAACACTTCGCGAAAGTATTCAACGAACGTTAATACGTCGATTCGCTGTCTGCCAGATTTTAATAAAATCAGAATCACCACTATAGTATCGAAAGATGTTACCACTGTCTCGAGATTACACGAAATAAAATGTAATGCATTTCGCTCCTTGGGTCACTGGCGAAAGAGAAAATAAAGAAAAAAGAAGAGAAAGTTAAAGGAAAAGAAAAATTCGAGTAAAAATAGATAGTTGGGCATTGTTTGAAATAGATAATTGTTTAAATATATTCATTTTAATCGAATATTCTATTAATAAAAAATAAATAAAGTATCTTAATCCATATTGGTGAATAATTGTTCATTAAGTAAGAGCAATAAGTATTCTAATCTACTATAATATATGAAAGAAAGATAATTGTAAAAGTCAATAAAATGGCAAATAAATTCCCATAATAAATTCTTATTCTTGTTCATTAGCACTATAAAGTTTTTGTAATTTCATGTATTTTCCAGCAATTAGCGATCATCTAGCAATCATGATAAATCTAAATATATATTTCTATCTGTATTCGTTTATTCTCCTATTTAATACTTTTTCCAGATTTATTCCCATATTTTCGGGTGTAATGTAACAAAAATCAAAATTTTGTTGATTCTTAACGAAACTCGGCAATCTCTGATCAAGATTATTACCAAAACATCCGATCCTTATAGTGCCGGTTACTTAATAAAATCGATATCTCCCATTTGTAGAATAAAAAATTCGCATCTGCAAGTAAAATTTCACCCAATTCTGATGCGTACACGTCAACTTCGGTCTTCATGTCGTGTCGTTTTCCAATGTGTTCCATTCGTTCCATTATAACTTCTTGAAATTATCACCGTGTAGACACACCTCTTCGAGAATGGAACAGCGAAACAATAACTGGCCGGTATAGCAGGATTTCTACGATTTTCAAAGCAGCGTTCGTACAGCGTGTAATCCGGAATCATCTGTCGATACAGAAAGCGGCTATTTGAACGAGGCGTTCATAATATCATTGTAATATTTGCGTATAAATTTATCATGATGATTAATTTACGCCGAATTGATATTCCGAGTGAAATTAAAACAGCGTAATCGACATCGTCGGGCAATAATGAAATAATTGTAAAAGTTACGGGATAATCGATACACAGAACGATAATTGGTAAATTTATTACCAAAATAACGGTCAGAATATCATTTTCGAATAATTACAATTTTATGTTTAATTGAGTCGCAATATTGGCACGTAAAACAAAGACTGAATAATGTAAATATGTTTCTGCTTAATTGAGAATGTTTGATTGAACTCCTATTCTCGTGCCAATTACCGATAATAGTCCTACTAGAAGTGAGCTATTTTCAGGCGATCACATTTTTTTAAAAATCTGTCGTCCAATCAGGACGAATGCACAAAATTTACGTGAATGTCTGATAATTTATTGATTCGGGAAATATGAATGTAAAAACGATTCTTTGCAGGTAGAAACAGGAGCGATTATAATGTTTACTTACCAGTTTACTCACAATTTTCATGACTCTTTAAATCTTTACTCCGCCTTTTTTCTGAGATACGATTTCTTGTAGTAGTCGCAAAACATGTAAAACATGATAAGAATCTGCGACATGTAGATATAAGCTATTGGTTTCCGATTTGGCTCGCAAGTAGGCAACAGAGTTTGGAATGTGTGACAGATCATGATTATAAACTGGAACTGAAATCATAAAAGAAAGCATATCTTATTTTTGATACAACAAACAAACTTTTCTTCGGAACAAATCATATGAAATACAATGTTGGACGAAAGAAGTTTCAAACTTTCTGTATAATATTTGTTGACAAAACTTTAAATATACTATTTTATTAATGTTGATAACAATCATCTATTCATTACGCTCTACTTCGAAAATTACAGATCGTCACGTGTTATATACAGTAAGTCAGAAAAATATTCGTATCATCTTTTAACAATTGCGAACGATTCATATTTTTTCACAAATAAATTCCAAAGATTCGTTCCGGTGAGATTGTCAATGAAGTTTCGATATTGAAAAGAATTCTGAAATCTCTGTGACTCACTCTACCTTCCTTCCATCCGTATTCTATGAATACATAAATAAGAGCTCATGTTAAGATGCGAGATTTCAGAATTTATCGTTGATAAAATGCTCTGTTCCCTAAAAAATTTTTCCGTAGAAGTGAAGTGAGATGAAATTTTTTATTTCAGAGAATAAAAGAATATATGAAAGAGGGGGGGAAGAAAAATACAAGAGAAATGTGAAAAAGAGCGAAAAGTCGCTGCG
Source organism: Lepidotrigona ventralis hoosana (assembly GCA_002806875.1). Taxonomy (NCBI): domain Eukaryota; kingdom Metazoa; phylum Arthropoda; class Insecta; order Hymenoptera; family Apidae; genus Lepidotrigona; species Lepidotrigona ventralis. The sequence goes on from NIPQ01090140.1 coordinate 5,355, forward strand.
AAAGAGAAGCGCGAAACGAAAACAACGTTGTTCACGCACAACGGAGCTTAATAAGGCCTCTCTCGTCGCGTTGTAGGTAAAATGACACTCTAGCCTGTCGTGGCACTCTTCACCCGAAGCTGCTGCAGTTCCACTCGTCGCAGCGTGAAACGGTTTAAAACTCGAAATTAAACGACCGCGTAACCCGATAAATCGTCCCGTAGATATCCGGCGGAGGAATAAAAGTTGCCCCGACGACGGATTATTTAATTAAAAAGCGGCAGCCAGTGCGCCTAACCCGTTGTTTTCTGTCGAAACTCGAAACGTAAATCGAATCACCGCTAGTACACGTGTAATTCCGGCATCGGGCACTTACGACCCTTTCAACCTTTCTGTGCAAAAACCCGGTTATTGAGTTAGACAGGCCAAATGCGAGCCAATATGTGCACGTCAAACGTAAAACGTGTGTGTACAGGGTGCATCAAAAATGTTGGGCAGAATTTCTCACGCTAGAATTACCGAAAATGTTTATGAGCTGTCTAATTTTCATGTTAGTAGCGCAATTTCTTTCGTGCGATTTTAATTTGTAATTTATTTATAATAACATTTGCTTACTTAATATTAATTTCAATTTATATTAATGCCAATTTAAATTCGGTTTCAATATTAATTTTTATGATTTTAATTTATAATTTATTTAAATAACGCAGTAATAATTAAGTAACGTGCAAGAATAACGTTGTAAAATATTTTTAGTTTCTGTCTCGTTGATACATCAGAGGCCTCGAAGCTACAATTTCATTAAGACTAATAATTTTTCGTAAAAATTTTACAATTTCGTCGTTGATACTATAATAATAATCTAATTTTCCGCTCAATTATTTTTATACACCCTATACCTGATTCGAACAGCCTGATCGCGATGAACGTCCATATGCTTTTCCATACATGTTCGCGAAAACATATTGCACGATGGTGATCGCAGGCGTGACCGTATTTCATTGTTTCGCCAAGTGCTCGAACGAAACTCATGCAGTTTTTATTCATTTTTTCTCAGGATTCCTGGCTTGATTGGCGACTCGAATGAAATTTTCAATAACGTCACTGTAGCTAAGAGCATACCAGTTCCGATCCACGATGTTTGAGTACCGATACTGTTCCACTTGACAATTCCACTTGTGAGATATCTAGGAATTTTTCCTTTTGCCAACTCCGTTACAAGGACAGTGATATTGAGATTTATAAGTGTTGTAAGAATTTCGGATTTCATAATATTTAGAATAGCAGAATATTTATAAGAAATTCTTAGCTAGAGTCTTCTTACGCTAATAAAATCAAACTAATAAAACATAACAACGTTAATATAATATTAATGAAATTTTATAATTATTCTGATTAATCTTTCAATAAGTCTTTAATTATTATTTTAGTAAAATTGTTCTATATGAAACGACTTAATCGGTAAAAATAAAACATCGTACGATTGAAAGTCAAATTTGTGCAGACTGCGTACAAAAATTGTGTAGAAGACTGAAGATATTATCTAAAAGAAAATATGGTTTACCAATTCATTATTGAAATATGATCGATAATCGGAGTACTGCTTGGAATATTTATGACTAGAACAAATATTTATGACTAGAACAAATCTGATCGCGTTATCAGAAAGCCTGATACCTCATCAAGAAACTGCTGGAGGATGAAATTTTGTGAACGAACCCGATGTAAAGTCAAGAAGGGTTAAGAAAATTTTCTAGCGTTGGTGCAAACGAATTTGATGCAAATGGATTGTGGAAAATATTATTTGAAACTTTCTCGTAATTATGAAAATTGATGTAACTAGAAAATTCACGTCATATGAGAATATTTATACCGTAATTATAAGGAATAATAGACAAGCAGAGAAGATATGTCAGAAAGATGCTTCAAAGATGAAGATGTTCGACGTGAGAAGTTGGATTTATTACACGAACCTGTAACAAATATATTCTTATAGAAAAGTGGTATACTCCCAATGAACTTTCAATTCTCCAACCAAGACTACTCACGATCCATCAGATGATGAAAAATAATATTTTCGACCAATATTAATTCGAGATCATACACAATGCTCCCACTAAAAAGTCATACCATAATTATAAAATCTCTCAAATTATACGGACGTAGCGTAAATTCCGCCCGCCTCCTCACACCGACACATCGTCACATCCACACAACATTCTACGCTATTACCATTATCCAATCGTCCAGTTTCGCAAACAGTTTCGCCAAACGATCGGCCGAACAACCACCGCAGATCGGCCCCGGTATTTTCTACGCGTTATTCGCTTATATAGATTAATTTACTTAGCCGGTCGCGTATAACCGGCCGCGCCGACCGGTCCGAAACGTCAATAGCAATTTCACGTTGGAGAAAAAAATTCGCTGCAGGACAGGCAATGTAATTTTGTGATTACGCGATACGCGACGGTGTACGGTGAAATGAGCGAATAACGCTCCCAGCACGGCAATTCAACGGGCGCAGCGAAACACACCCCTGCTCGACAATATATGCATTCCGAACCAAGTTTTGTGTGTGTGTGTGTGTGTGTGTGCGTGCGTGCGCAACGTGGCAGATAGCGGAGTCAGATAGAAAATGGGAACGTACCATTTGTAACCCGGTAATGTATTGTTTCCAAGGCGCGATCCTCTTTTGTACTTCTGGGCCCAAGCAGGCGAGCAGATAATAGGTGTACATAATCACGTGTACGATGCAGTTTGGCATAATCGTGAACGTCCACATGCCGCCTGTAAATAACAACGGCCATTTAACACGTGCCGAAAGAGAGAGGGCTGGTGGAAATAGTTCGAAGCTTCGAACGAACAAAGTTACACGGGGGAGGGCGAGCAATGGATTTTTGGCAACGGGAGATTTTATTTACGACTGTTGGAAATTCCCGTTCCTCTGTGTGTTTTATACCGTGACCATTTTGTATCGGGGTAATTTGATACATCGCGATGCAATTTAATTTTGCACGGAGTTTCATGCGGGTTCTCTCTTTTTTTTTTTTCTATTTTGCTTCGGAGGAGAGGTGGTTTGGTAGTTAATCGGGATATCGTCGCGATGCGAATTACTTGGGATTGTTCAATTTCAACTGGTATCATTTGATCATTAAAAATCGTTAGAATTTAGGATTAAATTATTTGATTTTGAAACTTTCGATTTAATTGAATTTCGCTTTACCATTTACTTCGTGAATCTCTGTCGCGAAGAGTGATACAAAAGAGAGAAACGAAAATAGTAATTTTACGTAAATTATTATAGTCGTAACACGATGGATTGTAGTTGTAACACAACGAATCAAATATAACTTCAAACATAAGAATGCATTAATCACTGTTGTCAGATTAAAATTAAGAGTAAATTTGCACGAATGTCCAATGATTTACCTGGAACAAATTTGCACGCGATCCACGAAAGAAGAGCGGTGGACGTATGATGATAAATGTGGAGAAAAGACGCTTGGTTGTATTTTTTCCTCAGAATGAAGATGACGGTGTCGCTTAATTCCAGGATTTTCAACATTAACAGCCTCCACACCCATCGAGCCATCTATTAAATACGACATAATTCTCGTAATATCAAAAATTCACATTTCTCGAATGCTTTTAGCACTTACACGATAAGATTCAGGATCGTTCGAAACGACATGAGTCTCGCATCCCAGAGAAAATTTTGTAGTGAAGCCTGACGTAAGTAACTTTAAACATAAAAAGTGTATTAATCATTGTTTAGAAAACAGATACATACGATAATAAAATGTTAAAAATATAAGAAAGCAAAATTCCATTGCTTTCCAGTTTGAGATCACAATAAATACTTTAAAATTTATTAAAACTTATTACTAATAATAAAAGAAAATGAAAAAGATTTAGTATTAATTCAAAACATTTAATAATTGTTCAATTCTGAAACAGATAAAATTTAATTTGAGACTGCTATAATTTTAAATCTTGTTGTCTATATAAAATTATAATTATTGATTTTTTTTCAAATCTAAATCATTTCAAAACTATTAACTAATAGTTTATATTATGGTAAATTATTTTGATGGCTTACTTTTATTTCAACTAGTTATATTGAATGAACTCACCCCGTAAAATACAGTTCCGCTCGCGGTTGCCATAGAAATGTTATAGCAAATCATAAGTTTATTTAAATTGAATGGTTTTCGATTTTTCATGCAAAAAGGTCCAAGTCGAAGAACGAAGAGTAGATAAAGACATATAATTCCTAGCAATGGGAAAGGATTGCTCATTAAAAACCAATCCGCTACTCTGGAATCTAGAATAAAGAATTAAAGGAATAAATAAATTATAAAACGCAATTCTGTATTATCACTTAATTATAAACTGTGTATATTATAAAATATATATGAAATTTTCAGTTGATACTATAGTGACTCGCGACAAGCACAATAAAGTTCCATATACTTCTTTTTAGTCACAAGTCAGAAAATACCAGAAAAAGTCACACAATTAACAAAAATAGATTTATCTTCTTATCTTCTCTGTATGATTTTTATATGTACGTTTAAGACAATTGTTCATACGCTAATTTTTTATTAAATATATGTCCGCAATAAATTTCCTGCACTTTTATAATCACGATAGAAGTGTCTCCTTGCACTGGCAATGTTTTGTATAACACAATTATATTCACACAAATTTTCTGTCATCTTGATTCTCAGAATAGAAGCATTATATTTAAATTATTCTGTGTAACTGATATAAAGTAAATTGATAGCGAAGAAAGCTAACCTGCTGCATCTTCCATGACGTAACGATACGTTTCCAAGAATCCCACATTCTGCAAATAGCAAAGAAAGTATCCCAAACGATCTCACAAATATTAGAAAAAAATCACAAGGTAGAAGCAAATTTTATAAAGAAGCAATCAAGTTACAAACGTAAGAGACAAACAACAAATACATGCAAACTCGTACAATATAGTCAAATAACTACTACTATCACCATATTAAATTATCGAATTAAACTTATCCTTGATGTCTGAGAGAAACTATAAAAATATCCCTTGCGGATTTAATATAAAATTAAAATCTTTAAGTAAAAATAAAAATACAAAGATGAATATCTCTTGTTGTCTAAACAATACTGATAGTGAAATTTACAACTATTCACGAGTTTCTCTCCGAACACGAATTTTCCATTCGATTTCAAATGATTGATTTTATAAAAATGTATTCTGTGCGTACAACTTTTATCCAAAAGTGACTTCGCAAACAATTTCAAATTGTTAATTAAATTTAAAAGATGGAAGAAAAAAAAGTGAATACCTGTGGCACGTGAATTGGGAGAGCCTTCCCATCCTGGCCGTCGAGTTTGAAGATATCGACTGACATTCGGCTTGCTCTACGATTCGAATGGTGACTATCGACGTTAACACCGTCTTTCGTGGCGGCAACCTACTATCTAAGTTCATCCGCAGGGCAAGCACCCCTAGCAGTGACTCGGGAACAGGAACGTAACACACAAGCACAGTTCCCTGTAAAGGGTTTCTCGCACACCCTATTTTAATACGATAAAGAAACGCGTTCAAGACTAGTATAACGATGCATATTGCTTGCATATCGATTGCGAATTGAGTCTAATCGTTGCATCTCTGTTATTAGCAGACTGCCAATGTCTATGTATTTATAATTTATATTTATTAGATAAAAATGCTTTATTGTTTATTTGCTTAATAGCACTCGTGAAAGCATAAATTTTCGTGTCAAACAAACGGCAGTCTAATTGTTGCACTCAGAAAAATCATCAAATATTTAACAAGTTATATAGAATAGATCTAAGAAATTCAGTAATTCTTGGATATTTCTTGAGAATTATTCGAGAATGATTTCAAAGTATACTGGCAATTACTACTTTAGAAGATTTTCTAGACTGTTGTATGTTAAGTGAATTTATTTCTGTTGGAATCAAAACGATAAACCAAAAGAATAAACGAATATATTCGACATTCTTGGAATTACATGTACATTGACAAGTTTAAATGATCATTAGAAAAATTTTAGAATAATAATAAAAGCACGTTTAATCTTATTGATACAACATATTAATAATGACAATTATCTCGAAAAAAAGCAACTACTACTGAAAAATAATTTTGAAAGATTTTTTAGAAAAATTATATATGTAGAATAAAAATAAATAAAATACAATAATCAAATTTCTGCAGAAAAGTCAATAACGATTATAACGCACATACGATTAAATATAAAATTTAATCACATAGAAACTTTTACAAATTTGCATTCTATCATTCGAAAATTTATTGATTTATGCTTAGATTAATTAATTCTTAAATATTTTCAATTTTTTTCACAAATTCCATGCACTAATCACTGTGACATACATTTTGATTAAAATACACGGAACGGTAACAATTACGCATCATAAATGGACTAGCACACTGGGTCATTAAAACTTTTATTGCAAACATCTAAAGACACCTACTCTGAAGAAAAGATCGATATTGATGGGTTTATGAAAAAAATACAAAATGTTAATTTCTCGTTGTTACTATTACCAAGAAGTCATGTTACGTAAATCAAAATGTTCATAAAACGTAAATCATCGAATATATTCCAAAATTTATTGATTGCATAATATGAATGAAAAAAAATTATTCCACTATTTTAAATGTATAAAATCCTTCCCATTTTATGGATTAATATTAACATAAATAAATTAATATTGCAATCGCATAAATTTCAGCAATTGTCGCAAAATTAACCAATATAACGGAATGATTTCGTTTCAATGATTTGTTGATTTTTATAATCTGCTGCAAAACGACTAAGATAAATATAAAATATTAGTGTTAAACAGAACAGCAATGCAAAAATAAAATTATCCAATAGTTCAATTAAAAATTTATAAAATTTCAATCGATTTAATTTAATGCATCAATTTTCAATCCGTTTAACATGGACCTTATTTTAATCCATTATCTTTCGAAGTGAATTCGCCAAAGCATTTTCAATCAAATAAGCGCACGAACATTATACGAATAAATTTTTGTTTTCCCTGATACAATTTACGCATCAATGGAAGTAAAATAAGCATACGTTGTCGTCGATAATAAAGATAATAAATTCTACTTTATTTTACAATTCTAAATCGAGGATAATGCGTTTCATTTTGACGAGATAAAACATAAAGCGTCAAAGGATTCTCTTATGTTAGTTTCAAACGGAAAACCGTGCTGCGAATGGTTGCAAATTATTATGCTCCACATAGTACGAACTTAGTCCTATAGATATATACATAGGGCTTCTCTATATGCTGTCACTTGAATCAGGATTAGTCAACCGGTGCGTTGCGACACCACGATCTACAACGAAGGCAATCGCGAATTAACTTCGTACCTTGACATTAGAAATTTACTGGCGGCCCGTTTCCTAATCAAATCGACGAACTGCTAGGTCTCACCTATTTAATCGGAATCAATTGATTTTCGTGAGCGGAATTCATTTATGCTTTTGAAAGGGAACCACAGAGAAAAAAACTTTTAATTAAAACATACAATGCAGCAATTTTTCAACACGATAATGAATTATGAAATAAAATGCAAATAAAATGAGATGGAAATGAAAACTTTATGTCGCTATTCTCTGTTTTAGATGTGATCTGTTTTAGATGTAATTAAATTTAAGAATTTATAAATTAAATAACTATTTAAAAATTAAAAATAACGTTCAGTTATATGCATAATATATATGTGTAGATTATCACATAGATTCTCCGAGGTTCTCTAATTCATCGAAGACGTAAAGGATATCTTGCATATCCACGCCTGAATTCTGAATAACAAATCGGAAGAAATTTGGTTTTTCATGGAGTGGTTGATAATTGATCATTAAACTACCCCTTTTGGTCATTTTCTCCTTTAACTTTGGTGCAACCTATTGAAATAAGCAAATTCTTAATGAATACATTTCTTCACTATATTATTTTTTAATATTATTTAATATTTAATATTAACTTATTTTCAAGAATAAATATTTTTTTATAGGAATAGTTACCAACAATAGATTTTAAATTGCGTAGACAAGATTTGTGCTATTAGTTATGTACTAACTGCTAGTAAAAGAGAAATCTATGTTATCTGAATTTTCAATCTACTATCGATAAAATATGAAAAAATTTTATTGTCTACGATAGGAAATCCAGATTTCTGTCATATCTATCCTCATGCAATGTAGTATTTTTGTATTTAACTTATAAAAATGCATAATAATATCATACAGATAAAATACATATCACTCATATAATGCAATTTAACTATTATATTATGGTTTATAAATGTATTCTCAGTAAAATACATATAAAAAAAAAAATGAATTCCATTTTTTAAATCGTGATACTTAAGTATAAAATTTTTATACTTAAGTATAAAATTTTAAAGCTCAATTCATCGATTTTTATTTGATAAAATTTATCGATGTTACTTATAGTTAATTTATATTAATTAATATATTATAAAAGAGAAACGAAACTTAAACTAATTGTATTTAAAATAATTCTTGAAGCATTCTTGAAACATTAAATATAATATATTCAAAAAAAATATATATATATACATATACATATATACATAATAAACAAATATATATATACACATATATACATATGTATATAAGATAACAATTTTATATGAATATTTCACTGCTTTAAAATATATTTTATTACTCTACAACTATTACAATCAAAATATGAAAAAATTTATTCAACTTACCTCATTCAATCGTTTCTTGTAATCATATAATGTATTTTGTACTCTTAAAGACGGTGGAACAAACCAAAAACATACATTTATAAAACACGGTTCCGTCACTAATTTAAAACCATCTCTTTTTTCAACTTCTTCTTTGAAAAGAGTCGAAAATCTCATTAAATGATCGACGTGCTTTTCAAATCCTGAAGTACCCTAAAATGGATTTAATTTTAGTTCATTTAATTCTTCATATTAAAACCATCTCTTTTTTCAACTTCTTCTTTGAAAAGAGTCGAAAATCTCATTAAATGATCGACGTGCTTTTCAAATCCTGAAGTACCCTAAAATGGATTTAATTTTAGTTCATTTAATTCTTCATAGATCTTTATAGAAGTTATTTTGATCGATGATATATAAAATGACAATAATTAGAATTAAATTAATTGGAAGTCTTTCTTTGCCTGTATTAAAAGAAAATAATTTTTAAATAGTACCTCTCTCTTTAAACTATCTTTATAGAAGTTATTTTGATCGATGATATATAAAATGACAATAATTAGAATTAAATTAATTGGAAGTCTTTCTTTGCCTGTATTAAAAGAAAATAATTTTTAAATAGTACCTCTCTCTTTAAACTGTGACGGAAGTGAAATATCTTAAACATAATTTACAAATTCTATAACCAGTCTATATAATATAAGCACTATGAAATTTTTGCAAGAAATATCAGATTCATACTTTAAATAGTACCTCTCTCTTTAAACTGTGACGGAAGTGAAATATCTTAAACATAATTTACAAATTCTATAACCAGTCTATATAATATAAGCACTATGAAATTTTTGCAAGAAATATCAGATTCATACATTAAATAAAAATATTTGTCATATAATATCCGTAATATTTGAAATAACTGTGATATGTTAAAAGAAATACACCATGCTTCTATACTTCACAATAACTAACGAAATAAAATATTTTTAAATAAAATTATTCAGTTTTCTAGTAGTTATTGATAGTAAAACTCTGTTAATAAATACGATAAATGGTAATATAATAAAATACGTTTCTAAATAAAGAGAATTGAGAATATANTTAAATAAAAATATTTGTCATATAATATCCGTAATATTTGAAATAACTGTGATATGTTAAAAGAAATACACCATGCTTCTATACTTCACAATAACTAACGAAATAAAATATTTTTAAATAAAATTATTCAGTTTTCTAGTAGTTATTGATAGTAAAACTCTGTTAATAAATACGATAAATGGTAATATAATAAAATACGTTTCTAAATAAAGAGAATTGAGAATATAGATAGACATTAGTCACTCTATTGACATGAACATGAGTGTCATAAGAGTCAGCTTTAGACAGCGTAAAAAAATAATTTCATCTAGGAATAATAGCAAGATATTAATACTTGAAATTCTACTACTCTGAAATAAACTAATTCTTAATTTTACCCGAGTATTAGTTTTGAAACTTCCTAAATTTGGTGTACCTATTTAAGAGAATGAATTCGGAATTGATACATAGTGGTAATAGTCCGTATATCTTTCTAAGAATTTTTCAAATATAAATATTATGATTTAGAATTATTGTACAAATCCTTAATATGTGAAGAATAATATAATATGTAAATGTACGAATGAGGCATGAAAGTTACTTTGAAAGTTACTGGCTTGAAACCACTGCTATCATCAGACCCCCTTGAGAATTTCAGAAGATTCTTTTATGATCTTGAAAATGCACTGAGATAGATGCAATATGAACATTCTTTGCTTCTAACAGGGGAAGTTAATATATGCATAAGTATACTGGTAAACACTTGAAACATAGCATACAGACCCTTATTTCATACGTAGTACATTGCTGCACTTGCTTAAATCACAAAGTACAAGATGCACAATTAAAAGAAGATCAGGGGAAAAAGTGCTACCAAGGCTAGTTTTTCACATATTTGCATAAGTGGTTAACACTTAAAGATTAATAAGGGAAGAAGAGGAATCTATGTATCATACAAGTAGGACTTATCTTGTGTCAGAAGCATGTGAAACCTTGCATGAAGCTTAAAGAAAGAATATCCCCGAACAGGGAATATTTTTTGTCAGAGATGAACTAAATGATTTTACACAAGCAAAGATGAGTTAAATTAGATATTTCATTTATAAAATTACCTTAGCCTGCCACATAAACCAAAATTTCAACACATCTGGTCTGCGTCCGCATTGCAAATACTTGTCCCCCACATCTAGATCTCTAGAATAAAATTTGTCTTTTTGAAAAAGATAAGGCGCCTGTTTAGAATGTGCTTCTTCAAAAATATTCTTGTGTTTAGTTAAAAGTAGAGAGCATTGTTGAGGAACAGCCAGCAATTTATGTGGATTAAACAGAATAGAATCTGCTCTTTGTATTCCTCTCAAAAGAACACTGTGCTTTTTACTAAATATCAAACCGCCTCCCCAGGCTGCATCTACATGCAACCACATATCGAATTCTTGACAAATATCCGCAATCTCAATCAAAAGATCGAACGCGCCCAGAACCGTTGTTCCTAAAAATAAATGTACAATAACGATTAAACTTATGTGCTTATATCATCATTATTACTACTGTATCGCTCAACAAACCTGCTGTAGCAGTAATACAGAACGGATAATTTCCCTTTTTTTGTTCCTCCAGTATATTAACTTTCAAATCGTTAATATCCATTCTGCCATACTCATCAGTTTTTACGAGAACAATCTCTACATCGCAAACGTTTCCCCATTTTGAGACTGAGTAATGCGCATCTTCAGACGTAAAAAGTACCAGATTCGTAGATGGTATAGTTTTATTCTAAAAAATAAAAAAATAAGAGATATTAGCTATTATATAATATTAAATCTAAAATATTAGGTACAAAGCCTAATTTGTAGGATATGTATTTTTTTATTCTATTAAAACTATTTGTTATATCAAACGCGTTACAGTACATATGATTCTAAATTATACAACAGATGTCTAATAAATATATAATTTTGAAAAAAAAATAATTAGACGGTGAAGAAGAAGATACGTAAATCTAAATTTATAAGATAACAAAATTACATTTTTTATAAGAGTGACATCGAAAAATCTGTTCTATTTATTCCATCCTATCACACAATTTTATGACCAATAATTTGCAGTATCTTCTAATGAGCAGTATAAATTATAACAATGCGGCAGTGTTAAGTAATGCTGCATTAACCAAATGATTCTGATTGGCGAAAAACTATTTATTAAAGTAATTACTCACATTTTGAACCCTCTTTCTAAACCAAAATCGTGCCAAGTTTATGGCGGTACCATTAGCGAAGGAACCTCCTGGACAGAAGAGACCGTCTCCAATACTACCACCATTTTCTTCTTTGTAAAACATGTTTAATAATTTTGTAATTACAGTGCTTTCCATTAATGTCAAAACCGGTGCTACTTCGTAAGTATAGAGTGAACAGTTTAACACATCGGTTAGCCATTGTCCGGCTAAACCGTACGGATCCAATCTAAATCAATTTTTATCCAATATAGCGCGCATATATTATATTAGTCACATTCAAAATTGTTAAATGTGAATGTCGTTTCAATAATTTAAATTTCTAATCATATTTAGATCGAATCACAATTGATGTTAGAAAGTACATAAAACTGTCTTACATTCAATGCATCAACTTTACGTTACGTGCTTCTGCGAATATTAAAAAAAGCACGTACAACATGAAAGTAAAATCTAAATAATTAACTCTTTACATATGCGGTGTAATTAAGAATTGTAATAAAAATTAACAAATTATTTACATACAACAGTTCAATATTCATTAGGAAAAAAGAAAACTTTATAAATATAATTTAATATAACATTTTACAAAAAGTATTAGATTTTGTTTATTTAGATCTGACTCATAAATTTTCTCAGATCTAAAATGACACGGATGATTATAATTCTTAACTTTGAAATATAATAAATTTCGTAATAAAATATGAAGTGCAGTTAGAAACTACTCCGAAAAGTTACGATCATTTGTTGGACTGTTTTTTCTTATTGCAATAATTAATTAGAATTATTGTTTTTGGAATCTAAAGTGACAAATCTATCTGGCTGCAAATCATTGTAGCTTAAACTTTTGCCCTGCCAAATACAATACTTATCAACTTAATCCAAGCTTTTCGGAGCAAGCCTGCTTGCAAATTATAAATAATTTTTGTAATGATTTTTATCCTAAACAAGACTCATGTGTTTATCAATATCTCACCCAGAAAATAACTGATTCATAAAATAAGGATGTCCTGTCTTAACGCTATACTTAAAAACTTTAGTAGCAATTTCCAGCAGACTGTCTTGAGTACGAGGCCCTTCCTGCAAATTGAAATTTATAATGTCCTGCAGATGGCCCGGTTCTCTCCATCTCAATACAGGATTTTCACGGGACACACTTTCGAAGGTGCAGTCGATCAAGATCGCGATAAGATTCTCGAGAAATTCTTTGTGCTTTTCGATGCATGGTATGCTCCGCCAGTCCGACATTAAAATGAACGCTTCGCTTCAAAAAATGCCAAAGTAACACGTCGAAGTGAAAAACGTACTGATTTGCTTGCGATTGACCTCTATCATATATAAGCGAGGTACAAGGTCCTTATAAATTTACGCAATTGCGCTTAACGAGGAAACAAAAGAGCGGTGTTCGAGGTAGCAAATTGATGTAGCATAGCGAATGATTTGCATTGCGTTAAACGCGCGAATACATTGAACAAGGTCGATTGGCGAGCGTCATTGATCTTGAAAATGAAGAGTTTCAGAAAATGAAGTAAGAGTTTCAATGTCATTTAACATTTATTGAAAGCTCTAATACATATATGTACAAAACTTAGCAGAGAAATATGTACATATAAAAAAAATTACAAAATTACACTTTGTCATCAAATCCTTGCAACTCCCTAATACCTAGGAGAATTAATTTGATGTGAGCATTTGTTTTGGCGATTTCCTTACGAAAGTGTTTAATCTGTTGTTCCAGAAGTTTAACTCGAACGTTTATAACAACCATAGCATCATCTATAGAAAGTTCCATATAATGTCCTAAACCAATATCCAACAGAATTGTAGAAGCATCTGAAACTTGTGCTTCTATAAAGAAATTTTGTCCGATATCTATTTGAGTTTTAAAGCCACTTTTATCAAGGCCATTATTTTTAAAGGTAGTTATCATAGCCTTCAACTGAAGAAATTCTGCAATATCCGCATTTTTAGCATCCAGTTTTTGTTCTAATTGTGCAAGATCCTCTTTCAACACATCATTGACAAACGTTTCAAACTTGAAAATCTTTTTCTGAATATCAGGATTCATAATCAAGTAGCCTGGGTAACATAAAAATTATAAAAATGTTTTAACTTTCTATATTGGGTAACATAAAAAGTATAAAAAAAAATGTTTCAACTTTCTATATTGCTACAAACTTGATAAAATCAGAAAAACTGAACAGTGATAGGTTATGGTAATTATTAGAATATTCTGCATAAAATATCATTATGAATAAGAAGTGCAATTTATTATTAGATACACTTACCGTAAGTAAATTCAAATAATAAATTCTTTCACAGTGATCACTACAATCAGTTAATCTTATTCAGAAATAAAATGTCAACAATCATTGAGGTTAACGTAAACATAATAATAAACTTACAACTTCTATTTTAGCATTTTAAGCAATCGTATATTAAATTATGCAATGCAGTATTTTATACCAAATGTCTCACGAACTAGAAGCACGAAAATCATGCAAATAATTTCAATCAGCAAATAAAATACACTATTATATTATTTTTAAAGCACGTCTAATTATACGCTCATGAAAATGCGCCAAATATGCTTCTAGCGGAGGCCATTGGGAACTCTTACAAGCTCTACTGATAAAACAGATTTCAAAAATGAAAATTTAACCCTAAAAGAAAAATAAATCTTATGACATTGACCATTATCTAATTAGAATAAACCAAACAGCCTTTTTCGTGTTTCTTGTCACAGACAAAGTATGTGAATAGGCATTGTAATTCTTAGCCAATGATTGGTCACGAAAAGCATTTGATGTCCAATCTATTCTATTCTGTCAATGCTTATACTCTGAAATACCGACACAACATGGTCAATGGTTTATAGCGCACTCTATGTTAAATAACGGTGAGTTGGAGAATTACATCAAGTAAAACGATAAACATCATCAAACATTGAAACGCAAATCTGATCAACATATTATTTGTCGATTTTAAAATATTCTTCTATACTTCAAAATATATTTTTTGACAATTATAAAAGCACTTTTTATATAATAATGAACTCTATACTACGTTTTATAAATATTTGAAAATACATTACAGTAGATCGAAATTCCTTAACTAAATTCCAAAAAATATTGCAAATGTCTTGTTCAAGATCGAAATATTTGACTAAAGAGTCAACAAAAGCGTGAAAAAGTAAAGAAAGTAAACCACGGGACATCTTGTACCTTCTAGACAATAATTACAATATTCGCGACCCTATTAACTTCAATCAAAAACGTATTTAAGCAATAAATTAACACTCATCTCTCATATGATCTCGCTAAATCATACACTAAGTCGCTACAACTTGCAGCCTTTTATATTGAAGATATGTGTATCGACGTTACACAATAATTGCACAATAATTTGCAGCATACAATTTGATATATATCAAACAATTTTATAAGAACGATATCTATCCAAAAAATTTTTTACTAATTTTAATAATTTAATAATTTACTATGAATACGTCATATTATATACTGTATGTGCTCATGTAGAATATTTTTCACAAAAAAAAAAAAAAAAATGTGATTAAGATTAATTGAAATACAAATTATCATTTTTTATAAAAGTTATATTATTCCGTTAAGCATAGCTCTTATACATAACTAAATTTTTTTCATTGAAGCAATTGGAGATTATTTTACATTATATGATATATATTATGAATAATCATGTGATATTCCAAATCAAGTAAACAATTCAGTGTGTGATAATAATTAAATTTGTCGAATATATATCATGCACATTATGCATTTCGTATCATGCTTTGCAAGTCTGGAGACAGAAAAATCATTGGAAAATCATCGATGCATGTCAATATGAGATGCACAACTATTACTACACATAATATTTACAAATCGATCGAAATGATTTAATAATGTAGATTTGGCCTGTAAAGACGAGCAATTAAGCTAGTATTTAATTAATTCGATAATTTACACGCAGCACAGCCGTGTGATATTATTGTGCGACAACACGTGACGTAAATTAACATTGGTGGCGGTGATCGCGTTGCGATCACGTTTACCTTTGCTCGTCTGACCGTAGAGTGAATTCAGTCACGTGCAGATAATTCTCGTAACCAGCAATTTAGAAAATGCTATGGTTCCGCAATGAAAAAATGCTGTTCATTTCCATATTCGATTTATGCTGACTACGATCCAGTATCGAAGAACTGCATATGTACTATTCCGGTAAGATACAACTCCGATTCGTGGACAAAAAGCGAAGAAAATTTGATAAATGGCACGACATCTTTATTACGGTAAATAAATAAGTAGATAGAACTCAGAAGTATTAACGTAGAATTAAACGTTTTAAGTGTATAGGTATTTTCTGTTATAATGAAAAGAAACTTTTTATATGCGTCATTAGTGTCCATTTTTCGCATCATTCATTATACAATAATACATAGTAGAATTTCAAAATATCCGCAGAATTAAAGATTCGTCTCTGATTGGTCCAAGAACTGTTGTAATATGCAATAAAAGCTCTTGTTTTCGTTTCAAAAATGCACATTGTAAATTGTTCCGCGAATCTTAAACAATATTCTTTCCTCAGTCGCATTCCATCGAGCACCGTTTCTTGAGAAATTTCATCAACTGGATAGCGTGTTAAGTCGAACCAGCTTGGATCTTGATTGCCTTCGAGTCGAATAAGGATCATTCGTGCACATTGGTTAATCCTTGCAGACGTTTTGTACTTGAATATGTATTTCCTCTACAACTAGAGAAAAATAATTTCGTCGTAATTTTTGAAAATTCAACGTGGGGCTAATGTAGGAAAATGTATGATGGCAGTGTACTTTTATCCTACGTGTAAGGAAATTCTATAGAAAACTGATGAATTTCTAAAGTACAATGTAATGATATTCTGAATTGTAAAATTAGGAACTTTAAATTATGGATATTAGACAGAATGAATGTTTGTGGAAATTAATTAAATGTATGTAATTAGCTAAAATTATTTTATGTTTTGAACCACTGATTAAATAAATTTTTTACTTTGAATTACTTCGTTGGATTTAAAGCAATATTTGATGTATTTGTTTAATTTATTTATTTAATGAAGCACTAAATCTATTTTTAATTTCTTCGTATTAAGAATTATGATACACTTACTGTTTTACTAAAATTGAGCAATTAGATGTATCAAAGGCACGTGTAGTAATTCTCATTTCAAGGTATTTTATTTTTAATAATTTTGTCATCTGGCCAGTTCTAAAGTAACATTTATCTAAATTAGATAAAGAATTTTATCTACAAAACTATACAACATTAAAGTTTTCGTTTTGCTTCAAAAATGTTAAAATTATCGTCAAATTTTGAATAGATTCAAGCATAATCGCGCGTTAAAGAAGAAAGGCAAAATAGCTTAATATATTTAAAGATAATATTCGCAACAAAACGTCTGTTGTGAATTCTGCTCCGAAGATCAATCAAACGGCTATAAGTCAGTTAATTAATTCACGAAGCAATTTACCAGCATGACAAATCACGCTGCATCCTGGTGAGATTGCTGTTTCCTTTTCAAATAAGCGATGCGTACATTATATTCAATTTTCGAGATACTCACAATAGCGAAGAATGAAGCATTTTATTGACAATATCGAGAATATGGGTGGATTAAATGATAAGCTATAGAGAAGTTTTAAAACTTTCTATTGAACAAACTATAGGCTGAACCATAATACAAGAAACTTAAATACATTATAATACAAACTTTATTAAACGTAATTTCGAAATTGCCGACTAACCATTTGCAAGAGCGAGATACTATCAAATTTTAATAAATGCATGTGTCCACCATTTTCAATTGATATTTGAATAGCAATACGTATATACAGGTGCATACGCATCTAAGATCATTATGTTAACAGTTATGTTGGAGATGAGCATGGAGCAACGTAATTATAAATTCCGAGCAATAAAAGATCGAAACGAAATTGAGGTAATTATCAGGTTGAATTGACTACTTTCCTTTCAGATCACACGATCGTTTAAGAAATGGCTATTTAATATCTTTCTTTTTCTCTTTACAACGTAATGGCACGTTAGGTATCATAGCGATGATGTTATGTACCGATGTATCTTTAATTACTCGCTTGTCAGTTAAATTTTTTGAGAATAATTTATACCTGGAGAATGAATTATCTTTAGTGTTTCAACGACATTTGCAACGACTTTTCTTTCAATTTTTTCTTCAACTAGTATTAGATTAACGGCCTAATGATTCGTGATGCGAATGGAAAGACCTGTTATCGTATTGACATATCACGAAATTTTAAATTATATAAATTATTACAATATTGAATAATACAATTGTATAACTCGAGTTTTAAAGAACAATCGTGCTTGTCAATTCGCTAACATAAATTGTTGCATGAATTTGCTGTAATGATCGTAATAACTAAATCGCGAATGAAATTTAAATTTTCATAAATATTATACATATTGTAGGATTTATGCGATGTATAAAAATGTACGAAATATTTAAAATGATGATCTCTGGGTTCGGCTTCTTTAGTTATGTTCATAAGAATTTACTAATTTACCAATGAATAATTTACCAATGTTAATATTTAACCGATTATTATCAAATTTTTATGTTTATGTTTAAAATGATGAGTGGTGAATTTGTGCTTCTCAAAATGACATGGCCAACCAATTAAAGTTACTGTAATATCAAAGTTATTGTAATAACTACATATCATAATATTGTATACTATACTATGCAAAAACATGATAAACTAAATGACGAAAGGAATTCTTTGCAAACATACGATTCACGCTTGAAACGCGATATAAACGATTGATTGGTAAATTGATAATATCGGCTACTTTCTGATTTTCAATTCACTCTTCAAGAATCGAAAAAACATACACTTTTCTCGTGCACTTGTCTCGCATCTGGTGGAATATCGCGGCGTATTATGCATAAAAGCTTGATAAAAATTTATATTTATAACTACGGATGCTGAAGTCAATTAATTACCATCAAGATACCGCATGACAGGCAAAATAGATGACAGATAACAGTCCTGGTCACTTTCGTGGGCAAGCGAAGAAAGGCAAAACCAGTTAATAACTTAACCATTACACAAAAACTCATTAATATTTGATTAATTCGTATAAAATGCAAAAGTGACACTGCGAAAAAAGTAATGCAACTGTAAGACTAATTACAGCTTGTTCGGAAGTAGGCGCTTACAATAAACAAATAGTAAAGTTTAAAAGGCAAACGAAGATGATCTGTGATTTTATAAAATAAAATTATATTTAACAAGAGCAATGAATAAATATAACGTGTCAGAATTGAATTTTGGTAAAAAAAAATTGCTAATTTTCCTTTTAATTTTAATTTCTGTTAATTTGTAAAAGTTTGATATAAATTGCATGAACGTTGAGAAGATTTCTAACAAAAATATCAATGATCAAAATACTCGTATGATTTCCAGTTTGAAAAAAGTACTGATGAAAGATTAGTATAAAGCACAAATACTATTAAACATTTAACAAATAGATATTAAACAGGATTTTGCTGAATATTCTTATTAAAGATTCAATATAATTGAATTAAACATTGGGAATCATAACAATTTGGGATTAAGCCATATTAACAAATAGAATCAAACACAAATTTTTATTTTATTCGTTAATCAGTTGACTAATTTTAAATCTGTCAAGGATTAAAAAGTAATTAATTTCAAGAATTTTTCACTTACGAATCTCCATTGCGACGAATGCATAACAAAACGCGAAACAAGCTCAAATACCTGAAATTTCAATAATTTGACACGAATTATTACCTAATGACACTACTTTGTGCGTTAACCATAGAACCAATCTCAAGGTTTCCTATTATCGCGCTTTCAAAAAGATCACTTCTTACTGATTGCCCCGCTTCCTCGCAATTATTTCGCTATTCAGACCAATTTGTCCCCCCTCTCCTCTCCGATTTGTCTGCGAAGCAGGGGGAAAGCCAAAGGAATCTTCGCCGAGATAACAATGCGGGAACACGAGGCTTTATACGTTGCAAAAAATACACAGGCTACCGGTTAAGGGTTAACACTTCGTTATCCGACACCGAGAGCAATCATCCATCTCGCGGCGAATGTGTTTCCCATTGCGTTGGAGCTGACAATGAGAAGAAACGACGACGACGACGATAACGATGACGATGACGACGACGATAACGATGACGATGACGATGACGATGACGATGACGATGACGCGAGAACGCGTCCGAGTGGTGGAGATACGCCGGGCGTCGCAACCGATATTATATAAGTACGAGAATATTCGCGCATAGGCCTATAAAAGCCCTCGCAACGTTTAACTGCGGCGTCCCGGGTATAAACTAAGGACTATATTGCTTATATAATGCAGAAATATACCGCGGCTAAGGCGATGCAACGCTTTTATATGTCTCGAGCCGACCGGTCGGCTCTCGTGCTTCTCCTACGCTTGAAATTTTCTTATTTCTCAGCTCCTCATTGTCAGCCTCCTCTTTGTTCGTTATTCTCGTCTAAGATAGGTACTATGACTCTATTTCTGTGTGCAGATTATCTATTTAGTTTCGAACAGCATGCTGGTTAATGGTGAACGCGATCTGTTTTGTAAACGCGACTC
>NIPQ01090141.1:0-26026 GCA_002806875.1 Lepidotrigona ventralis hoosana
TTATTTTTTTTTTTTTTTTTTTTTTTTTCTTTGTCGAATGATGTTCGTGATGAATCAAAACGCGGGAAATTGAAATTTTACCCGCACGCTGATTGACTGCTACGCCATTGAATGAGAAACGATCTTACAACGAACGCTTCTAAGAAGTAGAAACGTTCTGTGTCTCACGGATCGGTGAGAATATTCCATTTCGCTCCGTTCCATTCCAGCATGTATTGCCGCGTCCCTTTTCCTTGCGAGAGTCTCGTATCTCATCGACGAGCCGAACACGGCTCCTTTTGATGTTCCGCCGACCATTACCCTCCTCTGTCACGAACGATCGAACGAACCCTCCACATCAAATCCGCTCGATTTGAATTTGAATTGCGCTAGATCGGCTTCTTCCTCCGCAAATAATCGACAGATATTACTTCCTTCTTATCCATAGATCGATAATTGTGAAGTCAGCGGAGATTTGGAGAGGATCGTGCATGAGAAACCGATTTTGGGTTTACTACATCCATCCTGGATAAACGGCCAGTTAGTTCGAAGTAAACGAAACGAACAGGTCGAAGATGAAGCGACGCCTACGAGGCACGCGAAACATCGGAAACGACGTCGTTATAGAAACCGATCGACGTATCTTCGAAATATTTCTGCGACCAGGCTGTCTCTTTTGTCGGACAACGATACGGTAGCAATAGATGAAAATTCCAAAGAAATCAAAGATGATCCTTATAGAGACAGTAGGATTCTAGGGGCCGAAGAAGAATCACGGGATCGATTAGGGGTGAACGATGGCACGCAGGTAATTATTTGCAACGTTGACGCTGCAATAGAGGGAAGCAAAAGGGAAGCAAAAATAAATTGGACTACATTTTTTTTCTCTCGGTACGTAGGATTCGTGCAATAAGACCAACGTGGAGAATTACGATGTAATCGACGAGGAGGAGAGCAAAATCGATTCAAAGGAAACAAGTTTTATTACAACGAAGGGAAATAACAGCTCCGTGAATTACAATGTTAACGAACGATCTACTTCTACAGAAATTGAATTTGAAAATGTTGACGAACCTACGAGGAAAGGAGGTCGATCCAAAAAGTATTCATTCGAGAGTACAGATTATTTTGACGAACCGCATTCGTCGGATATTTACTCGGCCATCGACGATCGAGTTATGTTCCACGAAAGCTTAAGTGTTTTAGTGAGCAAATTGTTTCAAAATCTGCGGAACGCTTCTACAGCGGACGGACAAGAGATCTTCAAGGAGTTGAATTTTGTAAATGGGACAAACGAAGATCCTTGCCAGAAGTGGCTAAACAGCAAGGATAAACTTGAGCAAGTTTTCTTAGGTACGAACTCGACATTCATAGTGTTCTAACTACTTGCTGTTTGGTTTCTCGAACTCACCGTTATAGGTGGCCTAACGTCGTTACCTGCCTGTCCGTGCCTGTACCCGAGCAATATCTTTTATGACGACAAAATTTGGGATGAGAAGCGAATGAAATATTTCAGGTGGAGAGACGTAAGTGGTAGTTCTCAAAGGCTTGACGTCTACAAGCCTGGAGCTACTTACTGCGTGCGCTCGTTGCTGACACAAGGAAGCGGAAGCGCCGCAGCTCAACATTGTTGCTACGACCATCGAAGGAAACTCTTGACCCGTGGTTCCGGTGCTGGTACCCCGTATTTTGTCAGTCCCGAGATATCACCTATTATACACGAGAGGATTGACGTGTTGCCCTGGAGACTCTGCAAGGGTGATTTCTCCAGGTCTCTCACTTGCAAATATTTTGATCTATGATTAAAGATGATGATGACCACATTTCTCATTCATCTAACTTCCAATGTAATTATAGATACAATAGTGTAAGGCCGCCAAATAATGATAACGCCTGTGAGGCGAACCCCGATGACGAGGAGTATCAACGACAGATCGACAATACTAAGTATTATTAATTATCATGGGATAAGAAATTTATAACTTCACAATAAGCATACTTTTATTGAGTCATTGTTATGTGCCTAGAAAACGTTTGTATAGTGAAATATAAGAAATAAATACTAATCGCTGTTAATTTAATCGTTGGTTAATTAACAGGCCAATCGCGGATTGTAATTTGATTGGTATTGCTGTTTGCACTTTATTTCTAGGCAGGATCCTTTTAGTGTAGATTATAGAATGGTCATTCATCAATCTTTCCTGTGACTAAGGTAGGGATTTACTAGAAAAAAGTCTCACCGATGAATTCATTAAAAAATTCCAGAGGAAATACATGACTTTCCTTTTCCTTTCCTCTTACACGTCTAAGGATCTTATCCCTTCTTTTTCTCATCACCGACTTCCAAAAATATGAAATTTAAAAAGACGCGGTTAAATCGAGGGCTATTGTTTAAACCGGTTCCGAGCGTGCCACTGGCGCGTTTCCAGTCACGTTTCTCGCGCTACTTTCTGAACGAAAGAGAGGGAGCAAAGCGAATGCAGGGACGAGTAAAGTCGATTCAACCGCGTGAGCGTTCCATCAGACCGTTCAGTCGTTATGGTTACTGCTCGCAAACACAGGTTCCGTTTGCCTCTAATAACAAGTTCAATTTAATATTCAAACTCGGTAGGCAACGATGGATTGGGCTGCAGATTTAGAAATCACCTCGAAAAAGGTAAATACATATTTAATTATCAGGTAGCAGAAATTTAAAAAAAAAAAAAAGGAAACGTTGATTTGTAGCTTTTGCCTCGTCTTGGTAGAAGATCGACGCAAAGTATCGTGCAAGAAGAACCTAAACTTGACGATGATCTGTTGGAAAGTCCTGTATCGTCATCTTCTGTGAAATCGGCTCAGCCACCTGTGGCACCTCCACGCACTAGAAAAACTGGATGGGGTGACGAGCTGAAAAGCGGGAAGTAAGTTGTATGAGAGTAATTTCGCTGGGAATGCTTTGTTAGCTTTCACGTGCTTTCTTTTGGTAATAATAATTTTAGAATACGTGGGCCGTCGAGTATCATTGAACAGTGAGTATAACGAGATAGAATTAAAGAATCAGGCATTTGTAGTCGCTGATAGACTGTTTCTTAGGGAACGTTTTCGAGCGACGGAGAAGGACGATGTGATCGACGGTAAGGATTCGTATCAAATCGTTGTAACAAAGATGTAAAATACTCAATGACAACGCAATTATATTATTATTATTATTATTATTATTATTATTATTAGATATTCCTGTTATACCGGATTTGGATGAAATTCAAGAGGATAATGCTCTATCCAACGTAAATACAATGTACGTATCGTTGTAAAGTTCTTGCATAAGTTCTTATTGAATTACCATTTGATATCCTGTAGGGTAAATGTGAACAGAGTCACTGCATATAAAGAACTTGACACAGACTTGGTGAAGAATGCCGCATTCACGTCTTTAAATGGCGTTAATCTTTCCCTTCTGGCAGAGAAACTGTACAACGAAAATCTGACGAGAGAACCAGATGAAGTATGGAACTGGAATCTCCTTTTTACTCAGGTTACATCTGAAGTGAATAGCGAGACGCAAAAGAAACTTATTACATAAATTTTGTTTTCATGATAAAAATAAAGTTAATAAATATGCGGGATCATTTCCTTCCTTCATTGAATTTTATTTTATAAAAAATCATTTATATTATACTAGATAAAATTTATTATATTGTATTATATTAGATAAAATTTGTAAAACAATAAAAAAAAAAGGAAAAAAACAATGGCATACTGCTATCTGCAGTGCCTGTATATGGAAGCGACAAATTTAACCTCGTCTGACCTATTCGATTGCCCCCCAATTTGGAAATCGCGGTAGTTCGAGGAGCGACGTGAAGACTCAACCGTGCAGGCGTGCAAATCCGAGGTGAATGTAAAAACACCTCGAACCTACACGCGCAATCGGGAGCCGAACACAAGCTACTTGAAGCGACCACGTGACAACACCCACTGAGCAGATCTGCCATATTTCTACGTTAGCGATCAATGTTCAGCTGTGCCATCACTAGCACACACTTCCGAAAATTTTACCTTTAATTCTCGTATATAAAGGAAGCGAATGATATTTAACAACTAGCGAGAAAACAGGTTCCATTTTAGTATGTTATGTATTGCTACATTTTAGGCGCAAACTATTTATACACCTAATAATAATCTTGTAGTAGAATATAACATTTAAACTAGGACGATTGCATTAACAAATCTTCTCCAAAACAAAATTTTTTTAAACATTGATATGTGCGTTTAAGATGAAAGCCATCTGGTAATGAAATCTCATACTAAAATTGCGTCTTGTCAAGAATCGATACATCGAATGCACGGAATCGATGTACACGATGTTAACTTGATATATCAAATCTGTCGAATACGTCGATTAATATCGCAGAAATCAAATATATCGATCTCTTCAAATTTGAAACTGGTGTGAGGATCATACAATAACGCATTTACATTAGAATTAATTTTATTCGTATGTTATTGCCAGCATAAAATTAAGAAGTGCTCGAAGAAAATTTTTCCAACTGTACTTGTAAAAAAGCCTAATGTATTACAATGGGTACAATACATGCATCGAGAAAAATACAGGAAGAACCAAACATAGTAACCCACGAAGAAGAAGATTGTATACCATGCAGAGAACCGCAAGACAAAGCGCCAGGAAATCCAGGAAGTTTCGAAGAAATACATAAGAAGGTTAAAGATCTTTATCCGCAGAACTTCGAAGGTGCGCGACTCGTCATCAACAAAATCCTTAGTGGCCATTTTAACGTAACGCATTCAATAACTCTTAGTTCCGTTACACCGTCTGGATATAAGTTCGGCGCAAAGTACATTGGTACAAAACTGGTCAGTTTGAAAGAAAGATATCCCATAGTCGTCGGAGATATCACGCCAAATGGAAATTTGACTGCGTCGTTTGTACATACTCTTGGATGTAGATTTAGATATAAATTATCGGCGCAAATTGCCGACGGGAAATGGAAAGCATCAAGTTCCAGCTTGGAGTATCGCTCGAATGATTTTACGGTAGCGGTGACCTTAGCCAATCCAAAGCTTACAAAAAGGCAAGGAACAGTAGTAATACACTTTTTACAATCGATCACGTCGAGAATCGCGTTAGGAGCCGAGATTGCTTGCCTTCGTGGCTCGAAGATTCCAGGCGGTCAACAGACAATTATGTGCATGGCTTTTAGATATAGTACAGGACCTACGACATTATCCGGAACGATAGGTGAAGCGGGTCTTCATCTTTGCTATCATCGCAAAGCTAGTTCGCAATTGGAACTCGGAGTCGAGTTAGAAACAAATACGAGAACTCATCAATCAATCGCTACTATAGTTTACCAAGTAAATGTACCGTACGCGGATCTTGTTTTCCGTGGTATCGTAAATTCCGAGACTACAGTTGGTGGTGTGTTTGAAAAGAAACTGTACCCAATTCCAGAATCCTCGCTAGTTATTAGCGCGCTTTTAAATCATAAGAAGCAGCAATTTCGTGTGGGGGTTGGCCTCAACATCGGACAATGATAAGCAATCAATGATGTGGTTTGTCACGCGAATGGTAGGAAATAATTCAATAGTATAGAAATTAATATAGGGGATTGTGATTATTCCTTTCAAAATCTTAGAGTGAAAATGTTTTTGTAAATGTTACAATCTCTGTGGCTCAATAATTCATGATAACGTATTAACAACATTATATGTTTTAAACAATTGTTATGTTTATATATGTATTATAAAATGTCTGAAAACTTTTGAGGCATAAGATTTGTATATTGATATATATTGAATATTAAAAAAAGCTCGAATCTTTTTATTTAATTTAGTGAAAGTAAATGCAATGTGCCTGAAATGTTAATACTGTTATTTTTTTATCATTAGAAATTTTGTTTCACAACTAATATCTATAAGTCGAATGACATTCTAATCGTCTCCGTTTGCTATTCTTTCGTCCAAATCGTCATATTCGTGAAAAGCAGTTGTTTTCAGTTTCTCGAAATTTACATCAAATTTTTCACTAAGAAGCCCATTTTCATCGGCATATTCTAAAATATCACAGATCAGTGGCGATTCCACACCTAGAACGTATTCGCATGTTTTTGGCTCGACTAGAAAAAGAGAAACACTCGATGGACTGGCCGTATGACTTTCAACACATTTTAATTTCACCTGGAAATTACAAAAATTATGATAATTATATAAATTTTTCCAAAAATAAATAAAATTATTCTATAAAATATTTGTGCATATAATACCTCCGTTTGTCTTGGATTGCCAGTTTTATCACAAATAGTACCATCGCTATAAAAATGAGAAAGTTGTTTCCGCAATTCTGGAGACTTTGGTTTCTTATGTGGGTGTGCAGCAATCCACTCCAAATGTTTCTGTTTATCAAATTTACCAAGATTTACTATGGTCTTTTTACCATCGCGTTCTATATGGTACTGAACCACAGAGCGACCGTAACAAAATTCGTACTTCCACCACCCATTGCCCTGTTTACAATAATTATATATCACTGTATAAAATACAAGATTAAAAAATATGGTCAGAAGTGCAATACGTACTCCATGTAAACAATTTTTTCCGCTTAGGAAGTTTTTTACGGGACTCACTTCCGCTGGACTAATACCTTGATCTGCTAATGAATTTATGGAATCTTCAATATTATTATGTTTATCAATAACACCGACTGGATGTATTTCAACTCTAACACGTGCTTCACCGTCCTGAAATAAATACAGATCAATTAAATTTTTAATTATTATTATATATTCAAAATAAATATTCTCATGAGAATAACTATCAATGTTAATATCAATTCTATGAATTTGTTAAAAACATAAGTGTGCAATAGATCATTCCTTCTTTTAATTTACGATATATACAAAATTGATTTTATTTACTATTAAATTTCGACTTTATAACTTTTTGATATTATAATATTTATTTTGATAATATATATATGTCACATAGTTTTGTGATGTGATGATTGATTCTTACATAAAAGTAACGCAAGAATGACAAATACTGTAAATTTAGCTGTGAACAAGTAAAGCAGTGGATATTGTGATGCTAAAGATATAATGGTGCATATAAATAGCATTCATAATGTTATATAAAGGGAATAATTGTATGTAGAAAAGGAAGGGACAGAATGAGATACAAATTAATGGCGACAAATGACAAGAACCATCAAGCACTTTGGCCTGATCCCAAAAATACAAAATATTCTGACCTGGCCCTCCTTATCTACATGGAAGATTGCATAGACTTCCTGCAGCTTGTCATCCTGTGCAACAAATAATTAATTCAATGTATAGATAACAAATAATCCAAGCAAAACTTGTTTAACATAAAATAAATTATGTGGCTTACAAGTGTAAGCCAAAATTATTTTGAAAATCTTGAAATTTAGTAAAATCAAAGTGTCTCATTTAGATAAACAAACTATAACAATGATCAATGCAGTTTTCTACAACTGAATAAAATAATATTTTATACTGACAAAGTGCATAGCACAATAATGGACTTTATTTAACTATAAACTATTGTTATTTGAAAACATCTTGAATGTGTTTCACATAAATCAATAACAAAAATTATTACTAACATACACAGAAAATACATAAGTAAATATATTTTATTTTAAATAACAATATATACAAATAGCACAAGCATAGTCAGAAATAAATAACTGAATACAAAGAACGCAAAGAAGATGGCTTTACCGTTACTTTTTGATATCGAAGTTTTAGACTTTCCATTTCCATCGCAACAAGAGATCTAGGTTTCTTTGGTGCATTCTCAACTGGATGACAATTGATTTCATTTTCCCCTGTACCTTGAGGCTTATAGTCAGGATGACTACACAGCCAAGGTGAAAGGACAATAACTTCATATTCACAACTAGAAGGTTCTTCTAATGAAAACAACTCGTGCTTTCCATGTTGGTAACAAACATAAAGAACTTTTATCTTTCGTGGTTTATTAGTTAGATCACAAACTGTGCCATCACCCATTTCAATTTCAACATATGGCATATTGATTCCATCAACCTTTTTAACTGGTATATCTGATTTCCTAGTCTCTTCTCCTTCGGCATATTCGGCCAAAAGTTTTAACTCTTGTAATTTATCAAAACTACCTAAATAGTACTCTTGTGTTTTCACTTTCTTTCCATCTCTGTCCTCGTGATACTGACGTGCATATCGTCCATGGCATAATTCATACGACCAATAAGATTCAACCTACAAAACAAACTTATTTACACTGAAATTATGCATGATACGTCTATAACATTTATAATGCATACTCTGTAAGAACAAGTGTTTTGTTTAAATAGTGGTGATAAAATTTCTATTGGATTTGGTCCAATGTATGGTTCATTATAATCTTGCTCTTGCTCTGAATTATCAACTATTAAACATTGATATTGTTCTTTATTTGCAGTTGTTATAATATAAGGTTCCACATTTGTTCTAGACTCCTATTAGACATAATAAATAAAATATAATACAAGTATAATAAAACGATTATTAATTTACATTTTAATTCAAGTAATACTTACCAATAAATCCGAACTAGCTTTACCCGGCCAGTTGATTTTAAAAAGAACAGTATCATCAAAATTTCTGAAATCATGCCCATACACTATAACTATGATACACAGTATATTATAAAGACTATAATATGTCCACATTTTTATGAAATGACAATTATTTCATCATAATCTTTAACCAATATGAACGATATGTCTAGGTTTATGACGACAGCGATGTATCTCTAGATCAAAATCTATTTCATATCACTGTTTGATGGTTAAAAAATATTTGTCCGATTGTGCTAGACGAAAGTTATATTATGTTATATTATACGACTAATTTTTAAATAATTTAAATTTTACTCTTTACTCTTATTATTTGATAAACGTTTCAATATTTTCATTAAAATGACTTTCTTGAAAGATTGACACTACGCTTATAATTATGTCCAAGTGCCAGTAATTTTATACCACGTGAACAGCATACGTGGTTATTTTTCTATGCAATCTTAGTGTCATAAAATATAATATATACATACATAATATAATACAAATATAATATATACATATATATATACATATATATAAAATGGAGAATATTTAAAAATAAAAATATGTAGTCGCTTATAATGATCTTTTTATTTCAAGTTGAATTCTTCTTTATAAATCTGGAACAAAACAATTTTGCTTTGAAAACTTAAAGCTCCAGGTTTAAGAAAACAGTTATACGTACCTATCTAGAAAAGATTAAGTGCAACTGATGTATGAACACAGATAACCAATCAAAACATTCGCAGATGGCGCTTACAACGCATAGAAATTCGAATTCCCGCGGTAATTAATTAAATATTATTTTATGGATTCTATGTGTAAATTGAATAATTCCCATTTAAATAGATTAATTAATTTAGAAAAAGAAAGAAAGAACAAAATATCGATGCTATATAAATACATGGGTAAGATACTTTTTGTTCAAATTACTAGTGATTCCAGCAAGGTCCAGGGAGAAAGGATCTCCCGTTCGGAAGTCTGTGGAACCGCCATTGCTACTGAGTAAACTGACAGCGATTTGACGAAATCGTTTCTATTGTTGAAATTTCACGAGTTTGGTGTGCCTTCTCGATAGTGATACGTTTAGCCTGTGATTCGTGACCGAGAATCGAGAATCGGGAACTGGTCGAAGGAGAAACAGGCTTAAACTAGTTCGACCTTAAAAGTCATTTGGCGTTGACCATTTATTCACATTTTATAAACGAAAATCTGTGATAACTCGGGAACGTGTACTTCCAACTGAATTAAAATGTCGGATACAAGACGACGACGGAAATCTAATCAGTCTTGTGGTTCTGATGATCTTTCGGATTCTTGCGAAGAATTAAACGCAACGAAAGAAACCCAGGTTAGCTGCACAACAAAGGTGTTCTTAATTAGACCTTAAGACATTCTGAGGATTTTGAACAAATAATTTTGCCATCTTTTTCATGATTTCTGAGTTCTTGCTTGTTTATCGAACGTTTTGCTTCTCGTCAAACTGGATTGAAAGTTCGCCGGAAGATCCGATTAAATGGATTAAGTAAACTGCTGTAATACTTTTGAGTCTAATCGTAACTAGGGAGATTTCCTTTGTGTTCGATATACCGGCAAGTGGTTTTGCGAATGTCTCAATTTTCACGCATATCACAGTTCAAACAAACTTATTTTGTGTATTATATCTAAATAAAACACACTTTTCCATATCAATGTCTGCAAAAATTTCAATTACAATTTTTTAACCTTGGAGTTAATACCTAATTTATTATAATTCTCATTTTATTCCCTTGTACTTTCCTTATGAATTTTTTTCTCTACAGAGCAGCGAGCAAACTGATGGTCATCAGGATTCAGAATGTGATATTTATCCTTCTGACTCTGATGCTGAATCTCAAGATGGTGCATTGCGAGAAAGTGGAGATGGTCAAGAAGAAGAAAAACCACAAAAAAAGTTAGATGATGACGAAGACAGACGTAATCCACAATATATTCCTAAGAGGGGGACATTTTATGAACATGATGATAGAACCATTGATGAAGTGACAGATAATGCAGCTGAATCACAAAATGAGAGGGAAACCAAAGAAAAAAAGGTCTGGAAGGACAAAGAAGATAGATGGGATCATGATCGATATAATGATGAAGAACAGGCACCAAAGAGCCATGAAGAATTAATAGCTGTCTATGGTTATGATATAAGAAATGAAGAAGGTCCACCTAGAGCTAGAAGAAGAAGAAGATATGGGTAGGTTATTTCTAAAGGTATTATAGTGTTTGCAACATTTTATATCATGCACTTTATATGTTTTAGTCGTGGACCTAATAAGTATACGCGTAATTGGGAAGATGAAGATGCATATGGGAAACCTGGAAGTAATGTTTCAAGTAGAAATAAAAGGTTTAATAAAAGTGGAGAAGATTTTCCTGCTCTAGGAACGAATAAAAATGCTTCTACACATGTAGAGGAACCAGTAATTTCATCAGCTTGGTACAGTAGTAAAAATAAATCTCAGAATAAAATACAAAACTTTCCACCGTTACAAGCCCAAGGTGATAGTCACAAAACGAAATCTAGCAATACATCTAATACTCACACGTATGTAATATTTTTTAAAATATTGGACTATTTTTTAAAATATTGGACTATATTTTATTTAAATATATTTAATAAAGTTTTATTTGACTTTAGTATTTTGATTTATAGAAATGAAAATAAGGCTCCTAATGAGCCTACAAATCCAGCCTGGAAAAAGGACACTAAACATTCGTCCCATATTCAGAGTAATAATGGAAATAGTGGAGCTGGTGGTGATGCAGATAAATTGGTTAATGCAAAAGCATCTCCAAGAGATAATAACAAAAGGAACATTCAAGAGTCTGTAAGCTTAGCAGCGAGTAGAACGCGTGGACGAGGATTCAGAACAAATGCTAATAACAATATGGTCACCAATAGAACAGTTGAAACCAAACCAAAGGGACGTGGGGCTGGACCGATTACCGCTGAAAATAAGAGAAACAATATCATACAGAATGATGATGAACAGCAAATTACTCATGATATGAAACACATTAGCGTTAACGATGGTACTCAGTATCATCAAAGTGGAAGACATAATAGTAAGTGTTTAATTCGTATAATCATGTTATACATAATTTACGTGTATAATCGTATTATACATAATCATATATAACGTAATATTATACAACTGTCTATGCAACTGTTCTTTTGATATTTTTTTAGAAAGCTTCTATGGACAATCTTCAAATCAACAGAGATTGGGAACAGTACCTCCAAGAATGCAACAACAATCTCATTCACAGCAACAGCAACAACAGCAACAATCGCAACAACAACCTCAATCAATTCAACAAGATGGTTCTGCTAATAGGCCAAAACGTTATTCAAGCCTGCGACAACGATCTACTATTTCGGATAATCCAGGACAACAAAATTATCCTGCACAACATGGACAACATACTCAACATAGTCAACACAGTCAACACGGTCAACATAATCAACACAATCAACACAATCAACACAATCAACACAATCAACACAATCAACACAATCAACACAATCAACATAATCAACACAATCAACACAATCAACATGGTCAGCATAGTCAACATGGGTATTTTTCTCCTCAAGGTAATAAAATAAAGTATATTCAGAAATATTATTGTTCGTAAAATAGATTTATGAATGATCAATATAAATATATTAAATATCCTGCATTAATATCTAACTTGTATATGTGTATGTATTTAGCTGGGAATTCAAGAGGTGTTTTAGATTCACAAGGTAAGAATGCAGGTTATTTTAATGTGTGCATAATTTCTTTTTTTTTTTTGTTAAATAGAGATAACTTATGTCTGCATATGTCATTTTTCTTCTTAATTATGTTTATACACTTGTCATATTATGTTTTTTAATTTTATAGGATATTCACAAGGACATTTTGAACAAACTACGTCTGTTGCTGCTGCAACTGCACCTATGGCTGGTCAACCAGTGATTCCTATACCACCTAATGGTCAACCTGCCAGCTATGCTCCACCGCCATTTTTAGTTCCACCGCCACAGTTTATTTCTCCACAGACTGCACCACCTAGTATAATTAATTATGTTCCTGGTCCAAATGGACCAGCATTTCAACCAAATTTCCAAGGTTATCAAGGATATACTCCGCCAGTGCAGGTATATTTTTCCACCTTCAAAGTTTTAAAATTATATTATCAAAAAATTGTCATACATCATTTTCTAATTGATATTTTATAGCCACAGCGTCCTCCACCTCCACAAGAACTGTTTCAGCCACAGGGTTGCACTTACTATAGTCCAGCACAGCAACAACAGCAACAACAGCAATCAGCTCCAATGAGACGACCAAAGGCGGCTATTCCAATTCTTCCACCACCTGAGAATCAACATCAGACTAGTCGAGGAAGAGGTAGAAGTACACAACCACAACAAACAAATCAACATGGTAACACACAACAGACTGAGCAAGAAGTTAAAAATAATTTGGTGGAAGGTGATCAGAAGACTGTACCGGAACAGTTCGATAATACGCAAATCGAACAGGCTCCGGAAATTCAACAAGAAGAAAAAACAGACGATTTGTGTGCAATAACGAATCCTGTGGTTGAAAATACCGAAAAAGATATTAAAAATTCCGATATCGAAGTACCAGTGAACTTAGAAGATACCGCTACCAATCAGTTAGATGATATAAGTGCTAATGATTTATCAAAAGTTACTATTAATGAGGAAGATGCTGTTCCACTTAAAACTACAGAACCAGTCATTGAAGAGCCTGGAGAAAATGATTCAAACAAAATTGAAAACACAACGACTGAAAATACAGTTGTTGGAGAAACAACTGCTTGAAAGGACATCGCACAGCGTGTAATTTTTTTTGCGAAAGACGTAATCGTGACATGTTGCGAGTATGAGTATGCATATATTATAAAAAAGCTGTGTAACTTTGTTGACGTTACTATGCATTTTGTATGACAAAATGATCTTCATGAATCATTTGTGAAATACTTTAGGAATTGGATGTATGCGTGTCTAAAACATATTTTGAATGACTATCTAATTTCAGCATATTGTTGTATATTTCGTAGTTCACATTTGTATTAATGTTTCGCTACGAATTCTATCGATCTGCTGCTGTCATTAAACGTCATCCTTCTATATCGTTAATCTCTTTTCATATATCTACTAATAATGAATTATTAGTAGACGCAACTAGTTAAACGTATTATTGTATATCGAATATTAACGCATGCAGCATCGATTGGTAAAATAATTAATAAATCGATATATCTTTTTAATACAACGGCTATTGTAAATAGGATATAGTCAGGTCAGTAACCTCAGTATGTATTATGTTTTTGGTGTGCAAACAAGTTTGCGATTCAAGTAAAAATGGTGGGTGAATGAAGTACATTTATAGATAAAGTACCATTACTTAATGCTTTAATTTTACTCACCTTAGAACAAAAGAAATCTTTGATCTGCATGTACCAGGAGAAAATGATCGTTACATAATTTAGTGTATCTTAAAATCTAGTTAAAACGAAGTTGATACTAACTATTAAATTTGTCATTGATAAATTCGGCTTTTCATAATAACTGCGAAAAGTTAAAATGACGATAATTTTTTTTTTTTTCAATACGCTTACAAAGTCATGCTTTCTAGCAAGGTGGAATGGAAAGATAATATATTGATAAGAAGTTTTTTCATACATGACTAAATTTATTTTCCTCTTTTTAACTTAGTTTCACATAAACTTCAAATATACGCATGTATTAATTAACGCTTATGCGTATAAAATTCTCGTTTATAGTGATGAGGTCATACAAACAGTGGAACTGATCGTTAAATTAAACAATTGTCGTATGTGGTAAAAATGTAATTTTTGCGAACTAAAGATAAGTTCCGTCAAGATTACATGATATGCTAGTAGCAGTGTACAGAATATGAGATTTGCATCACATATTTATGACATAGCGATAGTGTATGTATATATATATATATATATATACTATATAATATATATATATACTATATAATATATATATATATATACTATATAATATATGTATACTATATAATATATATATTATATAGTATATAATATATATATATATATCTTAATAAAATTTTTACATACAATTTTGTCAGCACGCCCGGCGATATCGTATTGTTCAACATATACATATATATATATATATATATATATATATATATATATATATATATATATATATANGCCTATGTTATAGTTCACGCTCTGCGGGAATAAACATCGAGCTTTTCTCCAGTAATTTTTAATATTGTAATTACATTTTACATACATAGTTCAATGTTTCGTTATATTAAACGATTCCATTTTTCAGTAAAAGTTTTCAGTGTCTACCAATTTTTATGAATTTCGGAATTAGATATATGAACAATGATTTTTACAAGTATTTTAGTTATTTAAAATACTATCAAATGAGACACGGCGTTTCTGTTGTATTTATCTAATATCATATATCTTAGCATTAAAGTTCAAATTACTTGTAAATAAATTACTTGTGAATCTTACTGCACGTTTGATAGTCATAATCATTGGCATTATATGTTTACAATTAATCGTGTTTTTAGTTTTGTTGAACGCTGATTATAGTACTGAGAGGTATAATTTCGGTATTTCGTTGAAGATTATTGTTATTCTTGAACGTTGTTCGTATCGTCATGGTTCGAGATTTAATTCGAGGAAGATTAGATGTGCTTGCAAGATATCCGCGTTGTATACGAGTATTACTTCCTCGACTACAACGAAATGTACGCCTAAACTCCTTCCGAAATTTCCCTGTAATAAAAGCCCTTGATTAATCATCGAACATCTTCTACAACGCTTTATAGGTACATGACTCATATTGTGGATACGAATTAAATTGTATTATTTTAAGTTTGTACTAATTTCAAAGAAAGTATTGTTATAAAATTTTGATTGAGGTATAATCGAGCTATAATTAGGATTGACGCCATTAATACCGTTTTGATCTCGCGGTATTCATTATTCATTTTAACAAAACTTTTCCCTTCGACAAAAAGGGTAAGCTATATTAATATTTTGTTATCGACCGTTATTTCAAGCATACTTCTTAATCCTTAAATCTTAACTCTTAATTGGCGATTTAAATTTTAGATAGAACTTTTACTTTTAAAAAGTAAAATCGTATCTTACGTGATTATTAATCGATATCAATTAGTCGATAGACCGTTCATATGTACTGAAATGTAAAGAATTGAAAGATTAGTACTTTCCGATGGTCAGTTATATGTAGAGCATAGTGTCTAAATTAAAATGAAAAGTATAAGGAAGATTCATGGAAATCGGTTCTGCAAAGTGGTCAATAACTATGGAATATAATATAGCTCACCCTAAGCGTAATTGTTTGTCAGACTGCGGAGCATAAAATCCAAGACTACATAGATCCTGGGCAAATTCGTTTTCAGCTTGAGTTCCTTCCACGATATTTGGGACTTTTTTCACCCAAGAGACTCGTATTTCCGTATGTCAGAATTGTTCACGACTTTGTGTTGTAGATTCATTTGTCATGCAAGCGTGGCTGGGTTCCTGGTTTGGCCTGTGACCGTTCGAGGGGTTCAAAGGGATGCATTTTTGGAATGTACGGCCAAACTCCCGCCGGAACTTAACTGCAAACCACACGCTGAATATCTCCCTTTGCTCTGCAACCGTCTTATTTTTATTTCCGATTTCTTTGCACGCCAGAATTATTAAAGTGGAAATGCAGGCATATTTTTTCCTCATGTACGAAGTAAAATATCTTGAAATTTTTAAATATGCAAAATTCCCTTGAAATTGCAGTACAGCCAGCAGGAGAATAATTCTGCATGTAAAATAAGTTGTAAAAAAATGGAATGGCATTTTGTCATTTAAGATTTTATATTGAGAAAATCAAGTTTTAAAATTTGTTATCTATACTTGAATTTGATGAATTCTGGTTTGAAGCGTCATTTTTTATGAAAAGAGATTTCGAACATTTTAATTTAGTTAGGAATTAATTTTCTCAGAAGCGAAGCGTCTTATGAAAAAATCTCATTTGACATTTTTGACTCATTTTCGTACATAGAATATCTTAATATCAATTATTCTCTCTTGTTCAATTTGAAACTAGTCAGATTCAAGTATAATTGACAAATGTTTAAACTCGATTTTTACAAAAACGAAATCTCTATGAGAAAATGTTCCTTTTCAATTTATTTTTACATGTAAAATTATGCAATAGAACTCTAATAAAAGGGACTTCAATTCCAATTTTTTGTTTTCGGATGTGTTGCAGAAACGAATATTCTAAATAATAGTATCCATTTATATCCTAAAATTTACATTTGAGCTCTAGATAGAAAATTTAACTTGATCTAATATAACCATATTGTATTACCATTAGATTATCATAATTTTATTCAAATATATATACAATTTCATTTTTAACCACTTATATCTGACAATGAATAAATTTAACATAACAAATTTAAAACTTGCCTCGAGCAAAATGCACTTTACTCGGAATAGTCTTCTCTACAACATATTATAAAAATAAAGAAAATTGAAATTTAGTGAATTTAAAAAATTTACCAATTATCTTTTGACCGGATATACAACGATTTCAGAGATACCTTGTATTTAAACAAGCTTCAAGAAAAATCAGTCATAAAAATTTTTCGAATCAGATGGCACGATACGATAGATTTTGTCCTGTTTGAATCTTTGTACATTTCGACATACCAACTAGATGTTAGAAATAACAAGATCATTATCAGTTAAACAGTGAAGCTGTTTTAATTGCTTTAGTTAATTATAAAGTTCTTTAAATTAACGAAATAGAAATATCCAAGGGAGTGAAAATCAAAAAGCTCTCCGATAAATTCTAAATTTTGCAATGAATTAGGAATATACTTATAATAAATAATGACACTGTTACAATTGATTTTCAAAACAGAGCGGTTCATTTTGAATATCTATGTATGGTTGTATGTTTGGAAGACAGGAGAGAAGAGAAGGGACGAAAGGAAGAATTTCATCAGAGGTCAATATTTAATTCATACTTTGTGTGTATAGAATTATAAATAATNCAATATTTAATTCATACTTTGTGTGTATAGAATTATAAATAATTAAATTCATTATAGATTCAACAAGTGTGGCAAATTAACTTCACACAAGACACTTGTATTTACAGGTAGAAATGGATCACCCTGTTTCATTTACACAAGAAGTATCGTGACATCGATCTATCCTTGTCAGCATTCTCATCAAATTAGCTGAATTGTATCAAGCTTTTAAATTATTTTCTGGTCAGTGAAACATAATTGAACATTATAGTGGGAGTACACTATTATAATATAAATCCATAGGAAGTCTCTCAACAGCAGATGATAAAATTTTAAAACAATAAATAGGTCATCGAAAGGTTATAAGGTTGTAAAAGAATGATTGAGAATACGTTGTAATCCGATGGATTCGTATTCAATTAGAATGCAATCGATAAAGTCGATTATTGTTTGTTTAAACATAATGAAAATCAAAGATAGTTTATAGTTACCGCTCATAAAGTTGTAGATTAGAGGATTAACTGCACTATTGAAATAGCACAAGCCGTGTGCGATTAGGCTGATGACGTTTGTNAGGTCATCGAAAGGTTATAAGGTTGTAAAAGAATGATTGAGAATACGTTGTAATCCGATGGATTCGTATTCAATTAGAATGCAATCGATAAAGTCGATTATTGTTTGTTTAAACATAATGAAAATCAAAGATAGTTTATA
The DNA here is from genome assembly GCA_002806875.1 of Lepidotrigona ventralis hoosana. Classification (NCBI taxonomy): domain Eukaryota; kingdom Metazoa; phylum Arthropoda; class Insecta; order Hymenoptera; family Apidae; genus Lepidotrigona; species Lepidotrigona ventralis. The sequence goes on from NIPQ01090141.1 coordinate 18,412, forward strand.
GTTACCGCTCATAAAGTTGTAGATTAGAGGATTAACTGCACTATTGAAATAGCACAAGCCGTGTGCGATTAGGCTGATGACGTTTGTCCATTTACTCGACGGTAGTGTGGTAGTATAGATAGTTTATAGTTACCGCTCATAAAGTTGTAGATTAGAGGATTAACTGCACTATTGAAATAGCACAAGCCGTGTGCGATTAGGCTGATGACGTTTGTCCATTTACTCGACGGTAGTGTGGTAGTATACCTGAAACGTTAAACAATGCAATTCGATTTAAATAATGATCGTTGTTTTTATTCTAACTGTCCATTCATAACCGAAGCAAGTCAGTGTTTTTATTTGCGTTGCGTTATGTTGTAACAGGGTGAATTGAACTTGTAATATATCGATTAATAAAAGTTACCTTAAAACCGAGAGCAAATGTACAGGGAAATAGCAAATGGCAAAAGTGATGACCACCGTGACTAACATTTTTGCCGCTTTTCGTCGAGATTTCAATTGCACTTCGGAATTTCCGCTACCGGTCGGAATTTGGCTCATCTGGGATGCCTGTGATGACACTGCAAATACTTTGTACAATTATTCATCATACATTTATCGCTTCGTTGTCGCTACAATTATGGTTTATACGTTACTAATTGGTCACAGTTTAAACGCCTTATAATAGTATAAACATTTTAAACATCCACGGAAAGAATAAATTGTCGTGTCAAACAAGTTAGTTATGTATTAGAGTTTACGTTGGATACTAACGATATATTGAATATTGAATGAAATAAGAAAAGATGATACGAAAGTCCACGAGGAGAAACATGCAATGATCTATGCCTGCCAAGTTCCGGAAATATTTCATACTACCATTATATTACGTGTTTAAACTATAAACTATCCATAGTCTTCTTCGTAGAATACAAAATAGAAAAGATGGATCGTTTGCTTACGATTGTGTCCTGGAATGTCGCTTCTCCAAAGGACTTTTACAATCTGCCAGTAGGCTATGCTCATGAAGATCAAAGGTCCGGTATAAAGGAAAATTAGTTTGACGATAATGAAGGTAACCTGGCTCTTTTGACTCCAAGACATGTCGCATTGCGTAAATAAAATGGTCTTTATTTTCATATGCGTAGGCGGAATGGTATGCAACACCAGGAAATCCGGAATATCTGCACGGACATTGAATATTTGCTGGCATGATTTTTTCTCATGATTTGTCAATAGTTCAAAACAATATGTCGTGTGTCTCGATTTCAAAATAAACTATTCCATAAAAACGTGCTCTAAACATAGACGATACATTGTTTTTGTTTCGCTCGATAGCTACTGTGTAAGCAAAGGTATTAAATTATATTTAACTACCAAATAAAAGGGCTATTGTCCAAATTCCGATAATTGCGTTTTTCGCTCGTCCCGTGGTAGACTTGAATCTCAAGGGAAAGCATATCGCGTACCATCGATCTATTGATATAAAAGTTAGAGTCAATATGCTGACGGTCACGGATACTGTCTGCAACAAAGATCAAATAAAAAAATCGGATTATTTTTACATAGTCACATGGTTGCCTGTGTTAATAAGTATTCTTTTAAATACTATCCAGCGTTATTTAAAAGAGAGAAATTAACCTCGTTAATTAGCAATTTTAATTCGTTCATTTATGAAATTCCCATAATTTTGCTGCATTAGAGATCGGTCGAGAAGAGTGTTGAAATTCCTTAATGATAGTTGACATTTTTCATTCGAGGTGAATACGAATGAATTGAAGTACATTTAACACTAAACGTACTGGCATTTTACATATACCTATCTTACCATAAGAGGTCACATAAGATGTTGAAATTCCTTAATGATAGTTGACATTTTTCATTCGAGGTGAATACGAATGAATTGAAGTACATTTAACACTAAACGTACTGGCATTTTACATATACCTATCTTACCATAAGAGGTCACATAAGCTATGCAAAGAATTTTTCTCGGTAAAAAGTAAGCTAAGAGAAAAACAGAAAACGAGAAATTGAATAAGAATTTACAAAAAGTCAGATTATCGAAAGAAATAACAACGAATGTACGATTTTAAAGTAAAATATGCAAAGAATTTTTCTCGGTAAAAAGTAAGCTAAGAGAAAAACAGAAAACGAGAAATTGAATAAGAATTTACAAAAAGTCAGATTATCGAAAGAAATAACAACGAATGTACGATTTTAAAGTAAATTTTGAAAATGGGTCATTTGACCCCGCTTGGTACGTTTAGTGTTGTAAGCATAGCTACCTTATATCTTGACTTTCCATCTGATAACGTGGTTTATTTGTAGTCGATTTGATACTGAGAGAGACACGTCGTGAATATAAAACGAACGGTTAGAAAATATGACCGAGAACTCGATAGAAATTCTATCTTTCCCTCGGGAAAAGTGATAAAATTGTTGGCTCTGACGGTGTGGCCGCGTTTTTTTTTTTTTTTTTTTTAAGNTACTGACTTCGTATACATTCGGCTTCGAGTTACCTTTCTTTTTGTTTGCCAACGCGAAATTAATAAAACGAAATCGCTCGGATCGACTCGACCTAAATTTCTTTTCCCCGATATCGCTGGTAGTGCGTTTGATGCATCTGACGATCGAATAAAAAATTCATCGAAAGTCGGCTCCGGCTACGATCGAATAAATCACTAAGTAAATTGCATTTAAGATAAAACGATAAAACGAGGAAGTTTCCTTGCTGTTTACAGAGGAACTTTCACCAACAGTGTACATTCTGTTTATTAAACATTTCTCGTGTGATGCCTTTTCATACGTTATGCTAACGTGTTTACGGGTCCGCCTGCAAGTGCTTGCTGTCGATTGAATTTCCGAATTATCGTCAAAGGGCTTGTTACAGAATTGCTGTGCGGCAACAAACTACGCACACTGCATGTATTCAAACTGATCATCGATTTCGTTGTAGTAGTAGTTATATACAATCTTGAGACCTTCTCGACACGTTCCTATTTTCCGAGACATTAGCCTCCGTTGATTAATCCTCCGTTCTGTTCCGCCATGACTTCTGTATTGTCGCGATACGATCGTGACTTTTCATCCGCATTCTGCGGCAAGTAGCAATTTAGGACTTCATTTTACGATTGCGTGTAACGTGGCTAAATTTCACCTTCAAAGTCTAGGAAAATCGAGGGAAAACATATATGCAGAGTAGTCTGCGTGAGCTGAAGTTCGCTTGATCACTTCTAAGATAAGCGTTTGTGTTTCAAAGATTTCAAAATTATTCCCATTTTTTTTAAATGTAATGGTATATTTTTTCATCATTAATAGATGCAACTCGATATTCTGTATAAAAAAAGTATTAATCTATGTAGGTATGTCGAAAGATTATTAGGAGATATTTTAATATCAATTTTGTAAAATATACCGTATGAAAAACTTAGTATTTTTTTATTCATATTATTTTTGTCTTTCATGAAATTGAAATTAAAATAGTAATTATTTACGAAAAAAAGCGAACGATCTCACGGATTTTGATGACCTTGAAATATGTTATCAAGAGCATGATTCTGAACAACTTTTCCCTCTACATATTACCGCCGTTTGGTTTTTGTTTCCAAGATATTTATAAAAATATTTTTATCGCTTTAGTCAAAAAAATATTTACAAAAATATTTTTATCACTTTATATCTTATCTTTCTTTCGAAATATGCCTGTATTAATTAAAACTATCAATATAGACTTGGATTAAGTTCAGATTAGAGTTATGACTTTAACAAAGTATAAAATATCCGTTATATAATGACGTTTTTTCTAAGTTATTAAATAATAACTACAATTCCTATTAAATATTATATTATAATATCGTAATTTGAAATTGGGAATATTTCAATTATAATGTTAAAATTCAGCTATTAATTACATTGTTATCGAAACAAAAATTCAGCTTACAATGTAACTTACATAATATGTTTTTCGTGGATGTGTTTGCTCGTCAGTTTTCTATATTTCGTATGTATACATCACTGTGTGGATCAATAAAATTTTTCTTATGATTAACAACTGAATAGTTCTATCCTCTTTTATTTAAATTTTATATTTTGTTAAAATCTACCTCAATCCAAGTCAGTATTGATAATTTTAATTAATACAAATATATTCCAAACGTTAGAGATACGATATATATATATATATATATATATATATATATATATATATATATATATATATATATATATATATAGATATAAAAATATTTATAATAATATATATTTTAATTTTAAATTATGAAATTAAAAATATATCTCTAAACAAATATCAAATAACGCTAAAAAAACAATTTTATATAATATAATANCAAATTGCATCGATTAATGAATCAAAAAATATATTATTCGTTTAAAAAAATGGAGATGATCTTGAAATTTCCAAATATTTACACTATTTACAGAAAAAAAAAAATATATATACATATGTGCTTCTTCAAATCATGCAACTTCTGCATAAAAAGTATTTTTATACAACGCATACCTAAATACTAATTATTATACAAAGTTATTCGAGGTGATCAAATTGCACAGATCATTGTATATTATTCGTTTTTATATTGATACATACTTTTCAAGTTTTATGTGCTTTTATATAAATGGCTTTGTTTCGATAGCGATGTACCAAGTCCTGCGGGTACTTTAATTTCAACGGAGATAGTAAGAAATGAAAAACAATTGCGAAATTCCGAACAGTCGTTAGCAGTGAAACTTGGAAACACAGCTGTGATATATCGAGATTATCAGAAAGAGATATAGCTGTCTTAACGCGAGTAATTTGTCACTTCTTTCATTAGTTTTCTTAGAAAGGAAAGCAGTGAATAATTTTGATTAAACTTCCATTTTCGATATTAAGCTCGTTTTTCATTCGTATATTCTCAGAAATGTTGATGTCTTCGCTGTCGGCTTTGAAATCAAAACTGTTTTCGAGAAAAGATGTAAACGATGACACCTACTCGTTTCCTCTGTAATTTATGACAAAGTAGTTGGGATAGTTGTGATCTTTTGTGATCTTTTGTGATCTTTTGAANTTTTTTTTTTTTTTTTTAGCTAATCATTTATGTTTCAACTACGGCAACAATATCAAATGCAAGCTTAATTGAAATTTGCCGTAACGCGTTCGCATGCCGGCCACGCGCAATGCAACGTTTAAATCTGCTCGTGTCGACACGCACAAGACGCAACACATTGATTATTCTCGCATTATATACATACAGAGTGTTTCCGAAATCGTGGCACACAGTGTACCAGAGTGTGAATTCTGTATTTCATATGGCGTTTCATTTTTGAGAAAATCGAATTTAAAGATGTGTACTCGAGTCGAAAATTTGAAACTGATTCCGGACGCGAATAAAATTTCTTCATTTACAACTTTATTTTTAAGAAAATAGACTTTCAATATTGTTTCGTTTCGATTTGAATTTTTAAACTTAATTTCCTCGAAAAAATTTTATTCTTTTTAGTAGAATCAAAACCTTGGGTCTATTGTACATATCGTGATTTCTGGAACACCCGCTGTATATTATTATAATTTCTAATTTGCATATAGTTCTACATACAAATACCGGTGACATAAAATTGGCCAAATTGATACAAACTTTTTGTCATTGCAATAAAATTTGCATGATGTAGCACCAACTACAATTTTTTATTTAACTTTACAATAGAACAATAGGAGGCGTCAGTGCAAAGATTGGCAGCTAACAGCCCCGCTTTTACAAAAATTACGTACTGGGTATGTCTTGATTAGCCATACCCCGTCAGCACGACATTTATAAAGCCGTACTAAAGCGCTATCAAAGTAGCGAGCACCCTTTTTAAACGTATGAACTCTCGCGCTAGGCTTATGTTACGTTTCAGATAGTTTATTGAATGCGAGAATCATTACCAGCATCGAGCCATCTGTTGAAATACCGACGAACTAGAAACACCGAAGTACAAAAAGACGCAATCTAAAAAAGAACAATTAAGAAACAAGCGTGCCAATTACGATAGGAAATTAGGGATAGAGTGAAGCACGGTGGTTTTGATATTTCGTGATATTAGCCGAGAAATGTTTGAGAAAGTACCTCCAATCATGTTCCATAAGATAATTGCAAAATTTCAATATAGAGGATATAAAGGATATAGAGGATACCGATAATTTGATTTACCATCAAGGCTTCCCAGTTATGTCGTTGAGTTGAGAAAATTTCAGAGCGAATGCGATATCGGGTTGATAGCATCAGCTACCAGCCACGCGAACGGTGGATATTGTAATCGACTTAATTAAAACTTGAATAAAGATATTTGTGTTCGTGAGGTAAGTTTTGTTATTCGAAACTAAACCCGAAGCCGAACAATACGAATATACCAACGACGCGGACGATTTCGTGATTAAAAAGGACACTCTAATCTTTCGTTGGAAATTAAAGCGGCCGCCTTCAATTCAACGCCATGATTTTCGTGTTTCAACGTTGAATCAGCCTAATCAGCGAACACGCATAAAGGGAAACGTGCTCGACCAGTAGATGCAAGTGACTAGAATATTAAATTTTAAAGTATAACTCCTAAGTATAACGTGGCCGACTTATGAATTTATTATAAATTCAGGCTTTTACCAGATTCACCAGGAAGGGTCTTTCCATCCATTATATTGAAAGTTCCCTAAAATTTGATCGATTTACACAAACTCGAAGAACCGAATGCCATGAATTGTTGAATAGAGATAAAGGTCGCGAATTTTCATTCGATGCAAATGTCATCGACGAATCGCTTCGAAGTTGCCATTTTAGTTGCTCTTGTTACATCGAGCATCTCCAACTCGTACTTCCAAAATAATTATCGGAGAAAAGTTCAACTGGTTGCGCGAATCGAAATGTATGTCGGTAGATAACAAGCAATAGCACGAATTGGAGAATTTGTTTGCTCATCCCGCGGATTTAAAGAAAATCTCTACTCCTCTTGGATTCGCTCTTCAGAAGGGAATATATCGAAAAGTGTGGTTTGTGAAATTTTAAAAAATTGCTCCTCCTTTTCATTCTTGACCCGTGTATTTTCGAGTTACAGTCGCGTGAGTGTCGGATACCAATCAAGTAAGTGAAGCGTGATTGATCTTACCTGAAGGTATGGTACAGCTTTGCACAGGGTTAAACCTAGAAACCAGGTTTCCGTGATGTCCCACAGTACGGTGAACGGAAGACAAAGCAACAAAACTAAAAAATCAGCGATAGCTAAATTAACGATAAAGTAATTCGTCACCGTTCTCATGGAGTGGTTCCTGTAAACCGCGATACAAACTAAAGCATTGCCGATTAGGCCGACAATAAAAATGACACCGTGCGACGCGATCAACACCCAGTCCCAAAACTTAGGGAATATATAATTCATTATACGATCCACATATTCTTCGTTCGAAATGCAATAAACATTAGTGCAATTCGTGACATTGTAATCACTATACGAATAATCGTCTGAATAGTCAATGGCGTCGACCAACGTGCATATCACCGATGCTAACCACCCTACGATCACTGATTCAAGGGAGTGCATCTTTTCTTTTCCTTTGCACGTTATCGAAAGCACCAGAATCCTCCTTTTTTTTTTTTTTATGAACTAC
>NIPQ01090144.1:0-25281 GCA_002806875.1 Lepidotrigona ventralis hoosana
GTTCATGCATTATATTCTACATTAAGAATATTCTTAAAATAATATTCCGTATTAAGAATATTGTTACGTCCCACGGAAGTCCGCTTCGACATCGTCGGAAAATCAACTAGTCTCTTTTGTATAAGTAAAACTTTATTTACATCTGGACTACACCATCCGAACGTCCGCGATTTTTTGTTTAAACAGTGCTAACGAAACAACCGGTCGATCAATATATCGACATTCGTATTCTTCAGTCGATGTATCAACTTCATGTCGACGTAACAATATTCTCAAGTTAGTATTTCGTATATGTTTTTCACTTGTTTAAACAGTGCTAACGAAACAACCGGTCGATCAATATATCGACATTCGTATTCTTCAGTCGATGTATCAACTTCATGTCGACGTAACAATATTCTCAAGTTAGTATTTCGTATATGTTTTTCACATTCGAATTTTTCGTGAAATAATAATATCCCACATTAAGAATAGTAGAATCTCTCCAGAATTTCGTACGATACATTCTTTTAAAAATTAACAATTATTCGCTTGTATTTTATCACTGGAGTATCTATATTTCGAATTTTTCGTGAAATAATAATATCCCACATTAAGAATAGTAGAATCTCTCCAGAATTTCGTACGATACATTCTTTTAAAAATTAACAATTATTCGCTTGTATTTTATCACTGGAGTATCTATATATTCAAAATGCTTAATCTTGTCTAAAAATATTCCCCAATGAAGACGAACCAAGCGAAAGCTCGCTCCTCGAGCCCGACGGAATCGCACGGAACTCAGGTCCGTGAGGGAGAAAGGAAGAAATACAGAAGAAACAGTCTCTGTACAGACAAGAAACAGGCAGACAGAAAAGGAGTGGAACAACGATAGACCTACGTGCTATTCGACATGTACATAGTAGTAGCCTCTAGCAAGCCCCTTGAAGCCCCCCTCGCTCAACGGTGACCGTCGGTTCGCATTTGCTTCGCAGGGGCCCCGCGCGTACGTAGCCTAAATGTAGGCGGTGGTGTAGGTAGCGCGTGAAGGTGCTGTCAGGACTCTGGAGGTCAGGATTCCCGTCGAGCAGAGATCTTTCGGCACGAAGGAGCCACCACCGACAACGGTCACTTCCGGGATCTCGGTGATGGCTCGGCTCATTTCGTCGTCGACGTCGTCGTTCAGACGACTCCGATCCTCGTCCTCGCTCACCGTTCTCCGCATGTCTTTCGTCCCAATCTCGTTCCTCTCTCCCGTTGTTCTACCCTCCGTTTCGCTGAACGATCTCTTCGACAGGGAACTGCCCTTCTTCTTCCTGGATTTCTTCGATCCTGCTCTCTGATGATGACCGCCACGCGACAGTTCCAGCTCCTTCCTCGACTCCTTTATTCTTTTCTCTTGCACGCTCGACGTCGCGGACGACGTCTCTGAGCTCTTCGTCATGGTTGAATCTTCTGTCTTCAAATCGTCGTCTCGCGCGATACTCTCTTCCGTAATCATCTTCGAGCTGAGGTTGAGCTCATCCAACAGGTTCTGATCGTCGAAAACAGAGTCATCCTCGTGTTGATCAGAACTCCTGGTCTCCGGCGTCAGTTCGAAGCCAGAGATGTTAGAACTCTCCCCCAAACTGATGACATCCTGGTGTCGTGATTCCGAGCTAGTACTAGTGTTGGTGGCGATCACTGGCGACTGGTTGCCACTGCTAGTCACCAGGGCCTGATCGTCCAGAGACCACGACGCATTGATGGACGTTGTTGGGCTGCCACAATCGCCAGTTCGGCAAACGTTCGTCTTGTCAGCTGTGACGAGATGCTGTGCCAGCTCCGCGGTTCGGGAACATAGTGACGAGGTGAAGTGTTGCGGGACCATCGAGGAGAACGACGATGTCGATGACGGTGGTGCAGGGATCAGGCTACAGGTGTCGGATAGAGCGGTACGCACGGGGGTGCTGGTTACGTAGGATTGCGTAGTATCGAAAGTAGCGACAGGCGTGACCGATGCTGCGTTTACGCACTTTGCCATGTGATTTGCCTCGGCCAGGCACTTGGACGCCCGGGCCTCCTGCAGCTCCCGTCTCAGTGCCAGAGTCTCTTCCTCGAACGCGGCGATCTCGCGGCCTTCGTTGCTACGTGCCAATCAACACACAATTTCCACCATGTTTATATATANCAACGCGCGCGGTGTTGGCGCGGGCACGTACTGTCCATTTGACGGCATTTGTTTTTTTTTTTTTTTGTTGGTTCTGCGTTTTTTACTGTGGGTGGGTATGTATGTTTGACGCATGCGATTCCCATTTTCACGTGCAGGGTTTGAAACAGAGAGAGTTGACAACTTGACAAAGAGGAGAGCGGAGAGAAGAGTAAGAAAGCTGGGACAGGGAGGTGACATCGTACGCAATTGCTTGCAACTTTTGGTTTCGTTGGATAGGTGGTCTCTTGAATTTTCATTTGATGATGGATGAAGGTTTATAGAAGTTATTAAATACCCAAATAATTCGCCGTGTATTGTTCACTGGATGTTCGTGCATGCGTTCTCGTTTTCACGTGCGGGGTGTAAAATAACTTGATAAAAAGGTGCGGTGAGAAATTGGAAGAATAAGAAAACTAGGAATCTCGTGCATTCTTGAAGTGCTTTCTTGAATTCCAATTGGATAGATGAAGCCTTTCTCAAATTCAGATTTCAGGTGGATGAAAGTTTATGTAAATTATCAAATATTCAAGTAAATTTCAGCGATTTCATTTCCAGTGATTTTTAGAATGGAAAGAGATGGTTTTTAAACAAAACAAGTAGCAATTTATTTATGCACTTGTAATTTAGATTGAAAGAAGATCAAATAATTATTTGGTAGTAACTAACTTAAAGAATATATAAAAATAGATTTTTAGAAAAAAGGGGATGAAGTGCAATTTACAAGCATGTAATGGATCTAGACTACAAGGGAAAAAATTATTGAAATTATTATTGAACAATTGTTTGGCCTGTATTTCCTGAATGGATTAAAAAGAAGGCTATGACACATGCAGATAGTAATTATTTAGCGACGAATGTTTTTTCGGGAATGAAGATAATTCTTGAAAAAACAACCTTTTGAATAATCTTAAATCTAAATTAAAGTAATTTTGATTAAGTAATTATTAAGACTTTAGAGAGAGATGTTAGACAGTTTTACTAAAACTATTAATATGCAACTCGCAAGCATTTTATGACGTGTATTTATATAAACTAAAGTTATTAAATTAAAGTAATTTTGATTAAGTAATTATTAAGACTTTAGAGAGAGATGTTAGACAGTTTTACTAAAACTATTAATATGCAACTCGCAAGCATTTTATGACGTGTATTTATATAAACTAAAGTTAATGATTAATTTTTATGGAAGAAAATTTACTATAAAAAAAATGTTCAAAAGTATCAGTTATTAAATGTTTGTGTAATATTTGATTGTAAAGCCGGAAGCGAAATTATTGCATTCTGGTTATTAATCGTGATAAATTTAAAAACTAATTCAATGATCTGAGATTTCCTAGAAATAAATTAAAAATTGTAAGTCACAAAAAAAAAAAATTGATTTCTAACAACATAATTCATGATGAATTTTCTACATCAAATCAGTAGAAGTTGCACTGAAATGTTGTCTCAAATTAAAAATAAATTCTTGCTACTACTATAAAAATATATGAAGTTTTAAATAAAAACACGTGTAAAGTAAGGAAATATACTCCTTTTAATTAACAGAATATCTAACAATAAGCAAGATAACAACATAAATAATAAAAATATAATTTTGTATAGAAAATTAAAATGCGAAAACAGAGGGCAAAAATGTAAAAGATTGAAAAAACGAGAAGAAAAAAATAGAAAAGAAAAGATGTCAATCTTTTTCTCTTCTCGGGAGAAGATTCAACAAAAGTATAATAAATAAGTATAATAAATAAAAGAAAAATATATTAGATACGATACATGATATTTACTAAATATTGATATGTAAATTCTAAAATTTTCTCCTATCAATTAATTATGAAATTTAAATTCTTCCAGCAAAGCCGGAATTTTGCTATTGAATTCGACATTTATCACTCGTGATCACAGTTTGAAAATTAGAACGAATCTCACATGGTCTTTTCATATCGGCAATATCACAAGATTTGAACGATTTAATTTACAGAATTACATGAATCTAATAATGATCAGTGCAAAATGTGTACTAGACGAAACGTGTAAAACAATCCACAAAATCTGTACTTGATAGGAGAAGAAATGGTGAAAGGTGAAGAAATGGTGAATACCAAAGTTTGTTACAGGAATGTGCAACAACCATGCCAAATTATAAATAAGTACTCACTTTGCATTCAGCTTCAACGTGGCTACTTCTTCCTCCAATTTTGCTATTCGCCTGTCGCTTTCTTCTTTCTCCTCCAATAATTTCATTATTTGATTCTGAAACGAATCAATGGAAAATCTTTTCATTCACGATTAGAAAAGAAATTACTTTGGAGGAAGAAGTTATTAATTTGAGTGATAAGTTCATTTTATATTTTCATACGTGTAAAATCTGCTTAATATTAAGAAATGCGTACCTAATTTATCTCATACTCCTACAAATATGTATCTTTTTATTAAAAAAAATTCAACGTATCTGTATTTTAACATTTTTGTAATGTTCTTTGAACTATTAATTGCAAAAACTGAATGAATTTTTTATTTATTTTAGGAAATATTTAGAAATTATTTGGGACGCGAATTTGATGTATTAATCATTAATATCTGTATTTTAACATTTTTGTAATGTTCTTTGAACTATTAATTGCAAAAACTGAATGAATTTTTTATTTATTTTAGGAAATATTTAGAAATTATTTGGGACGCGAATTTGATGTATTAATCATTAGAATGCCTACATATGTACTTGTAATGAATTCTAAGAAAGACGGTTGGAAGAAATTTTGCTCGACGTCTCTACCCGTCGGAAGAAGACTAGGATAAAGATAAAAAGATAAGGGAGACAATAATATCCAGAAATGCCTACATATGTACTTGTAATGAATTCTAAGAAAGACGGTTGGAAGAAATTTTGCTCGACGTCTCTACCCGTCGGAAGAAGACTAGGATAAAGATAAAAAGATAAGGGAGACAATAATATCCAGCACAGATAAGATGGCTCGGCTCGTTTCGAAAGAAATCAAACAATTTACATAGCAACCTGCAATTTTTCACAAGATAACAGTGTTACAGGCTTAGATCTCTTTGCTCATATAATTCTATAAAGTGTGCAATTACCAAGAACTGTTAGAAGAGAAATAATATTTTTGAAAATAAATATTTAGTCGATGATCTTCGTTTGCACGAAATGTAATAGTCAGTTTTCTTTTCAAAATATCACTGTTCAAATTGTAAAAAATTACGAATTTCTAACTAACACATTACATCTTCTTTTACCAATACAATTATTTTAGATATTAATAGAAGGTTTCTAACAATTAATGAATGAAATAAAATAATTAATAATGAAATAAAATAAAACATGTTGAACGAACAATATTGTTGCAGAATGTATATATGGAACAGATGTTTCATACGATGTTTCTAGCCATACTCCAAAAGTTTGTGAAATGTTAACTATTTATTAGAACTCAACATAGAACTCAAGTTATGTAAGATTAAATATATTCCTTGTTTCAATTCAGAAACTCGTTCACTACCATTATCATTGATGATTAACATTTTACTTTTTGGAGTAATTAAAACAGAGTAAATTTAATCAGCTAAAAATTTTTGAACAATGTGAGTTAACTCAGATAAATACAACAAATCAAATATGATATATTTTGCAAAAATTAGATGTTTTCATGAGTATAAGATATGTACTTCAATCGAAACATGTTAGAGAATATTGAATCCTACTTATAATAAAAATTAGCACTCTGTGAACTAAAATTTTATTTACGTATAAAAGAAAAAGATTATTAATAGAGTATAGCTGTTTGCTCCAATTTAAAATCTGGCAGCTAATAAGTCGTCTGATATTTTTGTAATGGTGTACTGATGGAATTTCAAAGTAATAAGTATAGAAAATACAATTTCAAGCAATTATTCAATGTTACAGACAGTTAAACAAACCATGACTTTGATCGTATAACAAATTATCGAGCACTCGAGTAATTGCACAAAATTTCTAAATACTTATGATCTATAATCCATAGTGTACGCTCTTCATATGAAATGTTGCGCATTGAATTTTTAAATTCTAAAAATTTAAATCATTACGTTGCAGCTGTACTGCTCATCCTGCGATATAACAAACACCCTACGTACTTACGTAAGACCAATTATGTAAAATTCCTCGGTAACGTGTAAAAAGGACTGTTTTCTCAGCAACAAGATCGAAATGGCGAGATAGCGCGAAGGACACGATTCCCGTGGATCGTCGCGACGGCCACTTGGACCGCGTGAAAACGCGTCGAAATGCCACGGAGCATGGCGGAAATTTACATGGTCGAAAGTGGAAGGTCCCGGAGGTTCAATTACGGAGATTGGCAACGCGACGGAGAGAGGCCAGCCTGGCGCGGACGGCCATCGCTTCGGCTGATGAGGCTAATGGATGGTTGAAACCCGAGAAGACAGAAGAGGAAAAAGAGGGAGAGGAAAGAGGCCAAGGGAGAGGCCGTGACAGCCGCTAAGTGCCTCATCCTTCACCCTTCTTCGTCCCTCTGCACATCGTAACCCGCGGGGAGAAACGTTCTCTTTCTCTGTCCTCTTCCTTTCTACCCCCGGTGTCTGGCACCCTCATGTGAAACCTAATCATTTTTACCAAGCGTCACGGATATTTCGTATTACGTCTACATTAGGTTCTCCGGTATCAGGCCGGGTTTTTATCGAAAACACGAGGCTGCCTTCCGATTCCTTCGGTGAGACCAATTAAGGGATGAAGTCGATTTTTTTTAATGTGACGGAAAATGCAATTGAAGTGTAAGTTGTTAGATTGAAAGAACAATGGAGAAGATCCATTTTTTTTATGTGAAAATATGAAAACTGTATAACTATAATATAAAAGAGCAATTGTACTGTTAAATGCAAAAAAGGGTTACAAAAAGCTCAAACCTTTTTCGAGTGAAACACATAAGTAAATAGGTAATTCAATTAAGGGATGAAATCGATTTTTAATGTAAGGTATGCGGGAAAATGCGATTGAAAAGTGAGTTTCGGGTTGTTAGAGACTAAAGAAATCCATTTTCTATATGAAGATTATGGGAAGAGAAAATGATGATAAGAGAGTTGTACTATTGTACTATTCGATGCAAGAGTCACAACGACATTGCAAAGTTGCACTTTTATTTAATCTTGGAGTTGAACATGTATTATTTTATTCTCGTCATAATTTTAAAGATTTTTACAATATTACCATTTTATAACATTGTGAAAATATTGTGTTAACTTGTTGTTATAAAAAAAACAATTTCAAACAACATGCCAACATCGATCAATCAAATGTTATCAAAATTATCATCTATTTTTCCTCGAATTTTGAAATTAAATGTATATTTCAAAAAATATCAATCATCATAATTTACTGATTTTTGTTTTATAATATTTAATGAATTTATCATGAATTTTCTCAGAATTTTTAAAATAAAGTAAATCTTAAGTTAAGTCTAACTTAAAGTTTCTCTTTGTAACTAGATTATATTATATAAAATTAATCGATACATTCTTCAGATTTTTCAGATAGATTTCATCAAGAAATATATCGTTTACGCGAAGTATGGTTTACGCATTACGTAAAGTATATTTACATAATTAATGTGGTTTTTCTGAGAGTTAGATTCAAACCAGTGAAACTCGTAATAGAATTACTGAAATAGTTAAAAAATTAGTTCGATAGAAAAGGCAAATAATATTAAAAATTGATGTATAATACATTACTGATTAATCATCAGCTGTTTGTTTTCACCTAATTAGGTACTTACTTTTGCGTTTTATTCTTTCTGCTTAAGGATAGTATACTAACTGAAGAAAATAATTATTTTTTCATGTGTTACCACACATGAAAAAATATAAAAGTATAAAAGCTAGAATATTTCGGAGTAGATATTTCTCACCGATAAACGAAGAATCAAAAATTCGAATAGAACGCTATTTCTTATGAATATTTATAGAATAATTGAAGGTATAAATTAAATGTAGATTTGAAGATTACTTCGGCACATATAGATTCTTTTTCTAGATAATGAGAAATTAACTGAACAAGAATACAAATCTTGATTCAAACATAAACAAGAATTATATCTTCTCTCAAGAATAATAAACGATATTTTGGCCAAATTCAATGTAATGCCCCACATTAAACACGCTGTGAAAAATTACTCGAAAACAAGGAAATATTATATTTAAACACAGATTATCTCACTGAATCGTTAACTCTTTGCCAGATATAAATATGAATATGGTCTAAATACTTCGTTCCACTAGTATCAGGCTACGTCATTCATATAAATATTATGAAAAACAAAGACATCTTTGTTTGAGTAGCACTATACAAAAATTCCAATGCAAACGCGCATAAATCAAATAAAAAAGAACGAGGGTCGGAAAACGCGTATGGGTGAACTTGATCGATGAAAATTCGCGTGCAGACGATAATCGAGGAAGGGAAATTGTAAGAAAGGAAAAAAGGGGGAAAGGCCAAAGAGGGGAGAAGTAAAGATCACCTGGCCGTCCTAATCAAACAGAACATACGAATGCTACGCAAACAATATGTCCATGACCACGTCATGGAAATGCCGAAAGCGTTGGACGGAGCGGCGCACATTATTGTAACCTAACTGCAACGTCAAAGGAGAATGAGAAAAAGTGGATTCTTTCTCTCTTTTTTTTATCCGCTTTGTTTTCACTTCCCACGTTTTCTACATACTGAATTTTTATCCCATTTCGACATTTCCTACCTTTTCCCCACCGAACGAGGTTTTTTACAAACTCATCGACTTTCGAATCTATGAACGAGAAAACTAGCATAAGGATGATACATTGTGTATGTTTATGGAAAATGTTTACGATACTGTATCACAACTATGAGTCAATGTTTTGAACAACAGTATCGATTATCAGCAGTATCAATAATTGCTGCTGCTTGTAATGTGAGTAAAGTTATTTGGAGCACTATTCTTTTGGGCTCAAAGGCGAATTAATAAAAAGAGAATTATATTTGAAAATTGTGTAAATCAGTTTAATACATACGTTTAAATTTACTATTTCCAATGATTTTTGATTTAGCTTTTCCTCAATCATGGATTTTACTTTTGAAACCAGTACCTCTTCGTAGGTTTTATTGGCTTGTCTGATTTCACGAATGAAATCTGAAACAATTTGTTACCACTTATAACTATAGATCTAATGTAAAAAAAAATGAAATTAAATAAAGTGACAAAAATATGTGAAAGTAATATAAAAAGCTACTGTATTTTTATTAATATTTACCTGATAACATTCCTGGTTGGTAATCTGAAGAACTGCACACTGCTAGCTTTACCTTCATACTACCTATTTCAGACTTTGTTTCATTCAACTCCTTAAACAGCTGATTGTTGCTTTTTTTCAATTCTGTCATCTGAAGAAAAAATCAAATAATTATTCATTACATTTCTATAACGTTTTAAGCATGTTGTATATAGTTTATGTTTATTTATAAAGAAGAACTATCCACCTGTTCAATAAGAGATAGAACCAATTTATTACTACGCCCAATTGTAGTAATGGAACTGCCACTGTCAGCACTATCAGAGTCTTCGCTTTGGCTATGAACTGTAGCTTCTGCAGACCCAAGACCAGGATCTGAATACCTTCGATGCTCTGAATTTATTTCATCCCCATTTATTTCATTGTTCTTATTAGCAGTAGGTAAACTTGTATACTCTCCATTCTGACAGTTAGCAGGGATAGGAGATTCACCACCGTTTTCTTGCAAACTCGTATAACCATTTGCCATGGAATTCATACTCAAATTCATTGGCTGATTTTGATTACATTGTCGTCGAGGTCTGTTGTGAACAGTCCTAATACCAGAAACTGGCACTGGCTGATAGAATCTATACATGGTTGGCAGTGAAACAGGTTCCATGGTGTATGTCATGGGCATCTGTGTATAACCACACATGCTAGGATCAGACGTCGTTGTAAAAAGACGTTGCCCATTGTTCTGAAAGTTCTGTGGCATATTGGACTGCCACAATAAGTGTGGATATTCCATACCGGATATCATATCGTTGTTTTGATTGCTTTGCACATTATTCATCCAGGAGCCAAGCACACTGTTTTTCTTATTAGATCGTTTCTTACTTTTCTTGGAATGATGACTACTAACATCTTCACGGTATCCTAACCTGCTAAAGTTATCGTCGAAATTATACATTGATGACTATAAATCGTACTAGTTATAGGAAATATCGCATCTTACCTTTTATCCATTTTCTTTTTTTTTTTTTTTGCGGGATATTACACACCGTGTCAGAGGTTAGTCGTGAATCAACTTTCGCGATGTACGTGACATGGATACTCGAACAGGATACCCGTATCGCAACGCGTGCACTGGAATACTGACGTCTCGACAGTAAAACTCAAGCTTAGTAACTCACGTTACAGCATGAATCGTAGCAATAGTAAATACGGACGGTAAACACTCGACCTGATCTACTCAATTCAGGATCGGTCGTTATCACTTTGCGGCTGATTGGCTGAATGAATCCCTACTATTTCTCCGTCGCGAAATGTAATTACTTGTACGATGATTTCGTGAACTCCGCCTTGTAATCCCTGAACACATATTACAATAAATTGTACATCTAAGTGAATAAATCACTTTGCAAATGTACATTTGCTTTCTAACATAGATTTAACCCTCATTTGCGCGCAAATGTAAGAAATATCATATCGTTAGGTTTGCTAACCTAAGAAAAATAAATTTTTCGAATGATCAATCTGAAGTAGAAGATTCTTAATCATTCAGTCACTTAACTTAATTATTCGAAAAGAATAATTTTCTGTCTTTCTTCTTTTCTTACAATTTACAGATAATAATCTTGGAGTTTTGGGAGACTCGAGAGATATTGTGGAACACAAAATACTGTGAATGCAATTAAACTGATTTATTGTGTTTTTTTTATATCTGATTTAGATTTTACGTTCTACGAAAAAAGAGAAAAATAATAGAAAGTGTTATAAAGTGTTAAATATTCCAAATTTTCATTTACTTACGAATTTACGTTCGAATACCGCCTGTGAAGTCGAAACATCGTGCGCATGCGTCATAGCAATTCTCCAAGCTTTCAGTGACGTGGCTTCAATGACGGCACGAGCTGTGCTGTTGCGGTGAAATCGTGTTGTTTTAATCTAATTGTAAAATAATGTTATAATCATGACGATTTTATAGTAGAGATTATTTAAAATCATTTCGAGCTGATCGTCCGAGTACACGATAATTAAACGTTGATTCAATTTGGTATGTTTAACCTAAAATCACTGATTGTACCCCCACTGCACTTGTCACATATTTTAAAACTGTATGATAGGAATTAGACGTCAGTTAAGTCTGTTATTACAGAGCAATTCTTAATTATAGCAACATGACTACTTATGAAGATTTCATTCAACAAAATGAAGACCGTGATGGAGTACGTATCACTTGGAATGTTTGGCCGTCATCACGATTAGATGCCACCAGACTTGTTGTGCCATTGGGAACACTTTACCAACCAATCAAAGAAAGACCAGATCTTCCACCAATACAATATGATCCTGTTCTATGTACAAGATCTACTTGTAGAGCAATTTTGAATCCATTGTGCCAAGTGGATTACCGTGCTAAACTATGGGTGTGCAACCTTTGCTTTCAGAGGAATCCTGTAAGAACAAAATTATCTTGATCTTATGATTATCTTGATGATACGATTCAACATAACTGCCTTTCATTATAAAAATAATATTTTGATGTTTAATGTTTTCAGTTTCCTCCACAATATGCTGCTATTTCAGAACAGCATCAGCCAGCTGAATTGATACCAAAATTTTCTACAATTGAATATACCATAATGGTAATTAATATTTATGATTTAAAACAAAATACTTATAACTTTATTGTCTGATTGGATATTAATTTTGTTTTATACAGAGAGCACAATGTCTGCCACCTATTTTCTTACTGGTTGTGGATACATGTATGGATGATGAAGAATTAGGTTCCCTTAAGGATTCTTTACAAATGTCGCTCTCGCTCCTACCACCAAATACTCTCATTGGACTTATTACATTTGGAAGAATGGTGCAAGTTCATGAATTGAGTTGTGAAGGATGTAGTAAAAGTTATGTTTTTCGTGGTACTAAAGATTTACAACCGAAACAAGTTCAAGACATGCTGGGTACATTTTCATTTTTCTATAATAAAATGAAACAGTGTGAAGTAGATATTAATTATAGATTGCTACAGGTATAGGTAGGCCAATACCAGGCCAAAATCCAAATCAGCAAAGAGGACCTGGTGGACAACCTCTTCCACCAGCTAATCGCTTTTTACAGCCTGTACATAAGTGTGATATGAGTTTAACAGATCTTTTGGGAGAACTACAACGTGATCCATGGCCTGTTGGTCCGGGAAAACGTCCACTACGATCGACTGGTGTTGCATTAGCTGTTGCTACTGGTCTTTTAGAAGCCAGTTATGCTAGCACAGGAGCTAGGTATGTATATATTTCACTTGCAAATATTGTAACTAAATGTTTTAATAAATATTGTAACTAAATTTTAAGTATATTTTCATGTTATTTTCAGAATAATGTTATTTGTTGGTGGACCTTGCTCTCAAGGACCTGGTCAAGTAGTAACAGACGACTTGAGACAACCAATCAGATCTCATCATGATATCCAAAAAGATAATGCCAAACATATGAAGAAGGCAACTAAACACTATGATTCTCTCGCGTCACGAGCCGCAACTAATGGCCACATAATAGATATATACTCATGCGCTCTCGACCAAACTGGTCTGTTAGAAATGAGACAATGTTGTAACTCAACTGGTGGTCACATGGTCATGGGAGATTCTTTTAATTCTTCTCTATTTAAACAAACGTTCCAACGTGTGTTTGCGAAAGATCATAAAGGCGATTTAAAAATGGCATTTAATGCAACTTTAGAAGTAAAGACGTCACGAGAAATCAAAGTTTCTGGAGCAATTGGTCCCTGTGTGTCTCTGGGCGTTAAAGGGTCAAGTGTCGGAGAGCAAGAAGTAGGATTAGGTGGCACATGCCAATGGAAATTCTGTTCTCTTACGCCATCTACTACTACGGCATTGTTTTTCGAAGTTGTCAATCAACATACCGCGCCAATTCCTCAGGGTGGAAGAGGCTGCATTCAGTTTATCACACAATATCAACATAGTAGCGGTCAACGGAGAATTAGAGTTACGACGATCGCTAGAAAGTGTGTTAACATTATTCGTCCAATTACCAAATATTATTGTTGAATTTTAAATAACAATATTCTTTATTATAGTTGGGCGGATGCATCAACATCTTTACATCATATAAGTGCAGGTTTTGATCAAGAAGCAGCAGCTGTTCTTATGTCACGTTTAGCGGTATTTAGGGCAGAGAGTGATGATGGACCAGATGTTTTAAGATGGGTCGATCGTATGCTTATCAGATTGGTTTGTATTTTTTTCCAAATTTGTATGTAATATTTCATGTATTTTTATGTATAGCATATGTTATTTTTTGTGAAAACTAAATATTTCTGTTATAGTGCCAGAAATTCGGAGAGTATGCAAAGGATGATCCGAATAGTTTTAGGCTCGCGGAAAACTTTTCCTTGTATCCTCAATTTATGTATCACTTACGTAGATCACAATTCTTACAAGTATTTAATAATTCCCCCGATGAAACTAGTTTTTATAGGTCAGTAATTATTGTACCTTTGTACTTTGGTTGATCGAAATGTTTCGTTATTAATCGAGTTTTAAATATTGCAGGCATATGCTCATGCGAGAAGATTTAACAAATTCTTTAATAATGGTGCAACCAATTCTATATAGTTATGGATTTAGCGGTCCCCCGGAACCAGTGTTATTAGATACTTCATCTATTCAACCAGACAGAATTTTGTTGATGGATACTTTCTTCCAAATCCTCATATTCCACGGAGAGGTAATTTTCTGTTATTGCTGTTTATGCTAATTTATAATAAATGACTTTAATATATGTTAATTTATTACAGACCATTGCACAATGGCGCCAATTAAAATATCAAGATTTGCCAGAATACGAAAATTTCAGACAATTATTGGCAGCACCTGTTGATGATGCGGCTGAAATATTAGCTGAACGATTCCCTGCACCTAGATATATCGATACTGAACAAGGTGGTTCGCAAGCGAGGTTCTTATTGAGCAAAGTAAACCCAAGTCAAACTCACAATAATATGTATGCCTACGGAGCGGTAAGTAAACTTAATTTTTTGCTTTTATTCTGAATAATACGTTCAATTTACAATATTGAATTTGTATATCAATCTCTTTTATCTGTTATTCACTTTCAACAACATTAAGTGTAAATGAATCATACATAACCAATAATTTTTTTTTTTATCACTATTTTTATTACCGTGATCCTGCAACCAGGGGATGCCGATACCCAGTGGGGTGTGTTTTTCATTCATTTGATATATTTTTTTTTATATTTGCTTTCATTGCTTTGGTAATGGAATTTAGCGGGAAAAATTTATGAACTTAAACAATTGATATCTACCTATACAATAAAATATTTATTTTCTCTTTATCACATTTTTTAACAGTAATAAAATAACTAACATGTATTAACTGTTCCGAAAGTATTCCGAAAGTTCGCAGGAACATTAATATGGGTCATCTTTATTTCACACTCTTATAAAGCAAATAAAAAATTCTACACAAGCATTTTTCGTAGCAGTATTGACACAATTCACTGGTGGTTGGCATCAAGACATCTTTTTTTCTGAAAGTATATTTTTATGAATTATAACTTTTATGAATTAACTAACTCTAATGTTTTTCCTTTTCTTTTTTCTGCCATACGGTTTGGGGATAAAACATTAGTTTTTCTCTATTTCGGCAATTATCAATTATAATTTCTAATTAATTATTATTATAATTTAGGAAAGTGGAGCGCCTGTATTAACTGACGATGTCAGTCTACAAGTATTCATGGAGCATTTAAAAAAATTGGCTGTATCATCTACAGCTTAAATTGCAACAATACAAAAAATATTCTATATTTCCTCCCCATCGTTTTGCACATGCAAAATTCAATGTCTCAGACATAGGCATGTCTCAGGTGAGACATTTATAATTGCAATTTATTGAGAAAAGTAAAATAGATACAGTATGGATTTCCATTGTAATGAAAATATACGACTAATTAAATGTAACTTCTTAATATTTTTTTCTTAAGTCAAGGTATAATTCATGTACAAATAAGTATTAATGTAAGACATATTTTACATTCATGTTGTAATTTTTTAACCTGTCATTAATGTCATAACTTATTTTTCAATAGTACTTTTTATTATAAATGTGGTCAGCTTCTTTTCTTTTCTCTCTTGGAAGATTATAAACAATGAATGATAAAATGAATAATAGATATTGTAAATTACCAAAAACTGTCATCGTAGTGAAATTCTATAACAGTACTATTTTTTATTAATTAAAATCATTAGCTGTTTTAATAATAGTTTTAAAGGAAATAGAATTTTCTATATTTTTCTTTTCATTGTACCATTGAATACTAAACATTATTCAACTTTCTTCCAATGTAAAATAAACGAAGAGATGTAAGAAAGAATTGTTATATTCATCATTATTAATTATAATAAATCTTTATACACGTGTCCAACACATCAGCAAATTGTGCATTTATAAAAGAAGATAAAATAAAATAAATTAACTAAGGAATCGTATGGACATTTTTTGCTCCACATCTGTCCTTTCTAATGCTTTACAAAACTCCTCAAATGAAATCATTCCATCACCATTTTCATCAGCCTCTACTATAGTTCTCTCTGCAATGCTAGTTAACTGTTCTTCGCTAAAATAAATAAATGAGGATTGTTTAAATGTACAATTGTTATTTCATATTAAAACTGATTCATCTTCATTTGAATCAAAACCATTTTCTTACCTAATATTTGCACCAACCATCATATGTAAAATAGCTAAGAGTTCATCCTTTGAAATTAAATCATCATTATCCAAATCATACATTTTGAAAGCAACTGGAAATAATAATGAACTTGTAATAAGACTTTTTTAATCCAATTTTTCTGTCATCTTATTACTCCCTTACATTTCAATTTCTCTTGCCTAGAATTTAATCTGTTAGGGCTATTCTTCTTAATGGGCCTGAAGTGAGCCAGCACTTGCATAAATTGTAAGAAATTCACCCTATCGTTACCACTTTCTTCAAAGAAAGCATTTACAATTCTATCACCAAGAGGATTTATCGCTAGTTCTGGAATCCTAAGGAAATCTTCTCTGCTAAGCGTTCCGCAATCACCCCTATCAAGACTTGTGAAACGACTATACAAGCGTTCAATTTGGTTTGGAGTAACTGTAATCATGTTAAAACAAGGATACAATTCTTGTATATAAATACTTAATATTGCAATACATGCGTATATGAATAATGGAAATAAATACTCAAGTATAAATAAATAAAATAAATATTTATTATAATATGCTTGTTACGCTTTTTACGACATAAAACATGTATATATATATATATATATATATATATATATAATGACTATTACTTTACAAATAATAATGGTTAAAAATGATAATTACATTATTTCTTAAATAGAGCAACAGATATGAACATCACCCTGAAATAAC
Source organism: Lepidotrigona ventralis hoosana (assembly GCA_002806875.1). Lineage (NCBI taxonomy): Eukaryota > Metazoa > Arthropoda > Insecta > Hymenoptera > Apidae > Lepidotrigona > Lepidotrigona ventralis. The sequence continues at coordinate 16,887 of NIPQ01090144.1, forward strand.
ATATTTTTTAAATAAAACTTACATCCAGTAGCTTCTTGAATTTGCGCTATTTCTTCTTCGCGTAAAAGAAGACTCGATCTGTTACCCATATTTTTCGGTATATTAATTAAAATATCTTTCAATAAAATAATCCGACAATTCTAACTGATAATTAATTCATAATTAGTTTCTTTGGTCAAAGTACAATTTTCTAAGATGATATTCTGACGTAAATATTCTGAATATTAATTGCAGTCACGAGTGTCAAAGATAATTGATAACATGGAAATATCAAACTTAAGACTGACAGCTGATAGATTTTGTGGACAAGTGTTATAAAAAAGTTGAATGTATTTGAAGTTAATATGATGGAATTAAGTAATCCATTTTGTTTGAAAAAGATTTTATACGCTAAATTCTGTATAAATATCTGCGTCTTGCAATGAGTTCATTGCTAACGTGATGTTGAACATAACTACGTACACTCAATAAAATATGCCACGTATCAAACTTGTAGTGAAAAAAATAAATTTCGTATTCTGGGGAACTAGGGTAATCAATGGTCATTGACTAAAGATAATATAGATTCAAAATATGATGCTTTTTCGCGTTCCAGGTGTATTGTTCAATTTCTCTTGAATTACGTTCAAAAGTTGACTTAAAATTAAACGTGGATACAGTTTAAAGTATTAGCTTCCAAATTCATTTACATAGGCCGCAAATTAATCGAGTGAAAATCTGAACCTGTCCGATCTATATAAATAGAACTTGTAAATCTTTATACATGTATTCTACAGATCAAATAAAATGTGGGAAAAAAGCTGAGAATCTAATTGTAAAGGTATAATTATTAATATAAATTAATATAAATTTAATTACTAATATAAATTATTAATATAAATTTTCGCAGATTTATTAATTCCTCTTTAATAGCTTTTTTGCAAATGAAAATTTGATCGCTTTGCGGGCACTGAAATTCCGCATAACGGTGAAATGGTAGAACTAATCGCTGTTTCTATCTTCATCACACACTATTGCCCTCCTTCATATGTCACGTGTACAGACGAGGTATATGAATAGCATTGCAACTTACGGACTTTCGTGGCCTGAAATACCAACATACTAAAAAATCAATTGGTTTTTTAGCATACTCTACATTTAAACAACAGTGAGTTGGGGGACTAGTGAATGAACCAGCGACATGATTTTTGAAACTCATTACCACAAACAAGATGCATCACCATGTATTTTTTCAGCCATGATAATAAGATCCTAGATCCTTACCATTTTCTTGTCACATGTTGTTTTATCGATTTTGCGACCGCAGCACTATCAGTGGCGAAAATTAAAATTAAAAAAATATGAACAGAACATTGAATTGAATGGAAGGAATGTAAACAGCGAATTTAAAACAGCGACTAATCGAAATTGAAATGAAAAATTTAATGCATATTTGACTATTAACATCTATTCTAAAGTATTAGAAAAGATTGATTGAAATGTGATATTTTTATGAAACTAACATAGTTAGATATAACGTCTTTTTATTTATAAATGTGTAAATTCACAACCCTAATGAATTATCTTTTCCCATAAACTCAATTTTATGAAAGTTTGAACTTATCAATAGAATATTTTTAAAAATATTGTTTGCAATAAAGAAGCACATTATATGTTGTTAATTATTTCTTGCAAAATTCATCCGTTTCGAAATTTCGAAGTCAAATTTATTTTTGTAAACGATAACATATATAATTTCTTTTTTACAGGTATCATTCTATAGAAGTGTTTCTATAATGCTTACATTGAATTTACAGATATTAACTATCTTGTGATTAACTAAAGCTAAACGCACGCATTCCATAATGTCCTTGTAAGATCCCTCATCATCCACGGTGCCCCGCTGGGAGGTCTAATATTTTATTTATCAGTTTAGATCGTGAAATAAAGAAACAAAAGAAACTTGCACGATCTGAGTTGAACTATAGATTGCGTAATTCTTAGCTTGAAATCGTTTTACAAACATTAAAGTTCATCGTTTATGCAACTTAGCTCGATGACGTTTTACAAATTTTAATATTTGTAAAACGATATCAATTATCAAGACCCACCACGTGGAGGTGACTACGCACGGGTCTCATTATAGTAATTTGTTTGGAAGAGAAATAATATTTGTAAAATAAAGCATAATTGTTTGATAAATTTAATGACTAATTTAAGATATTGAATAAACATTCTTATTGATAAATTAATGGTAAAAAAGACTAAATTAGATTCAAAGAGAAATAATGAAGGTATCTAATAATGTTTAAATAGCAATAGTATTGTTAGACTAATATTACCTATGAAATGTAACGTAAATTACGGTAATTTCGAAAGAATGGTAACTATCAAAGTATATCTTGTACGACTGCAATACAAATGGCAATTGAACTTGTATTCAAGTTCAAATAATTATGATCATGTATTAACCCAACACCAAAGGAACTGAACCATGCAACTTACCGATCGGTGAAGTCAGAATTGTAGATTAAGGTTTGACTGCGTTAGATTTGATTATGTTTGATGCCTCCGAACTTCTTGAATGATGCTGCTTTTCAAACTCTTTTCAGCAATGTGCGTTTGAACACAGTCTACAATTTCATTTTTAACTCACTTTTAACACTTTTATCATATTAACTTTTAACATTTTATCAATCGGTATCGATTGTCCTTTCTCCGATCTTTCGATCGTTAATGGTGCGAAACAGTTAATTAAGATTTCTTAGAAATGTATTAGTGACTCGATTACTACAAATGATTCATTAAAAATTTTAAATAGTACTTTTTTTTAAATTTTAAATAGTACTTTAATGGTACTTTAATTTTAAATGTTATAGAAGAGAATTTATTGTTTAATTGTTATAAATAAATTATTAGAAATATCAGAAAATGTTCAAACAATTAGAATATTCAGAAATATTATTTAAAAATTCGCTCCTAAATTTCGATGTGCACATGACGGAAGTTAAACTGGTAATAAATCTTCATACTGCTGAAAGTTAATTTAATATTTTGGTCGTCAGTGATCTGGAACAATTGATAAATTTTTTTAATATTTCAAGAAACGGTTTTTCTGTTATACTAATCAATAATTTAATCAATAATTTCTATCATAAAAGTCACTCTTTCATGAATATGTTACAATGTTAAATGTAATAATTTATTAATTTTTTATCGGCTAAAACTAAATTTACATTCTCACGATATTAATTTTTAAGTATAACTACATGGATGTATATTAAGTAAAAATTTATGTAGAGAAAAATTATGTAGTCAAAAATTAAGCGGTGATTGTTGCTTTAGACAACATATAAAAATTTTCGCTCGTTTATTGTTTCAGAAAGCAAGAAATATATGTATTATGTGTCTGTTTTTTTCGTTATTGTAAATAAAACAATTTAATTATTTATTATAAATGGATTGTTCAAACTATGAAATAATGTTTGGGAATTTAATCACTGATTCAATTGTTATCAGTAAGTAGTTAAAATTGTTAAATAATGCACAAAAGTATCATCGAAATGCATTATATCACAGTTTGAACAATTCATTTGAAACAATTAAGTTATTTTATTTCTACAATATTTCTAGACATTATTTAATAATTTTCACGAGTTTTATATTACGATTAAACAATTAAATTAACAATTAATTATTTCATTCAATAATTCAAAGTCATGTCTCTCAAGCATGTTATTCAAAATTATTATAAATTATTAGTTAAAAATAACTGTTAAGACGCGGATTCGCGGATACGAAGGTCGCTTTCTTTACGGACAATTGGTAAGGATAGTTGGGGCTGCATTTTCTTGGACTTCGACGTAAGTTTCGTGATCGACTAATATGCATGATTAATTAATCGTGAGATTTGATTCTGATGTGACTTATTTACGTTGATTGTGACAAGAATACTGTTAGAAAATAGCTGTCGAAACGTACCTAGTGAGTGCTTATATACCTCGGAGAGTACTTTGTTCAAGCTTGCTCATTGAACCCGATTTTCCGTATTAGGTAAATCGGGCACGCCCTCCGAGGAAACCTTAGTCCTAAACTGCAACGATAGTAAGCCTAATGAAGCTACCTAAATTACTGTATAATTTATGATGGGTAAAAATTTTTATTACGGTATTATTTATGATGGGTGCTGTATATCACTATTGTGTCTAATAGGTAATGTTTGCGAGCATTTTGTTTCTATTGTCGAAACGACAATATTGTAAAATATACGAAAATATTGTAAAAGTTGTCCTTCGTAGGCTTCGCAAGGTAATTACGTCTGCAGTTCTTCTCGGAATATCGAACCTTAATTGGAAAGATGTCCGTTGGGATATAGAAGAGAATTTATTGTTTAATTGTCGCAAGTAAATTATTAGAAATATTAGATAATGTTTAAATAGAATATTCAGAAATAATATTTAAAAATTCATTTCGAAAGTTTAATCGCACAAAATAAAGGTTCAACTTGTAATGACTTTTTTCGCTGCTCAAGCTTCAGGTAAAGCCAGTGATGCACAACAGGTGATAGTCTTTGTCAATACTTTCAAAAACACGTTTTCTATTATAGTAATCAATAATTTTACAGTTTTTAAGTTTTATATCCCCCATTGATTTAAGGTAATAAATACAAATAAATACTGTAAGTTCTACATTTTCTTACAAAATGAAACTACGTTTGCACGGTAGGTTTTAACTTATAATAAATGCTAATAAATTTATAAGTCTGTGACATATAATACTAATTTATGTAGAAAATAATTATATTATAGTCAAAAATTAAATTGGTCGCTTTTTAAGAATAGCTATGCAAATAAGAAAGCGTTCACATTTAATTCAATAATTTTCGATGTAGATGTAACATTATTCTACAGACGAGCTCGGACGAATACGGAAACATACGAAAAATTCTCTAACTCGCCTATTTTATTAGTTTAACCATTTCGTCGAGTCGACAGAACAGTAACAGCAATGTGGCAATCATGTGAGACTTTTAGGTCTTGGTAACTTTTCGTCAGGAAAACCGAAACTTGCCTGTGTCCTTTTAATTCGTTTTTCTTTCTTCATTATGCATAATAACGAAGGCAAAGTGAGTGAAAGTATAGATTTCGGTGACTTTTGAATGTATTGTGAAGATATTTTGAACAGTTTCTTTTTCTAACGAGTATGTTGGATTTTATTTGTTGAAGAAAGAGTCGTTCGGGATATCGATTTCTAAATGATATTTAAGGATCGTTGAAATCAATGAAAGAGTGGCATTAATCTGCAAGTTCACCGGCAATCAGAATGAAAGAAAATACGAATTAAATTCATAAAATCTTAATACTAACATACATATCATTAAGTCACTCATATTTCATATCATTTTTATTAATAATTTATGACAATAAATGATTTCAGCCGTCGAAAATGCAACTCAGTGAGTTCGTCTTAATAAATAACATCGTACTCTAAAAAAGAAAATATGTACGGTATCATTTAAAAAGATAAATTCGACTTTGAAATTTTGAAATGGATGAATCTTGCAAGAAATAATTTACAACACATAATGTGCTTCTTTATTGTAAACAATATTTGTAGAAATATTTTGTTGACAAGTTCAAACTTTCATAAAATCGAGTTTACCGGATAAAGATAGTTCATTCAGGTTGTGAATTTACACATAAATACAAATTTGTAAAATACAAATTTGTAAATTACAAACGTCAAATACGTAAAATACAAATTTGTAAATTTAAAAACGTCATATCTAATTATATTGTTCATAAAAATATCATGTTTCAATCAATTTTTTTCAATACTTTAGAATAGATGTTAATAGTCAAATATGCACTATTCTTCATCCTAANCATGTGTGAATTTACAAATTTGTAAATTTAAAAACGTCATATCTAATTATATTGTTCATAAAAATATCATGTTTCAATCAATTTTTTTCAATACTTTAGAATAGATGTTAATAGTCAAATATGCACTATTCTTCATCCTAATTTTCACCAATCTCTGTTTTAAATCGTTATATTCCTTCATTAATGGAGTACCACCACGTTCAATTCAATGAATAATTCTCGAAACAAATCTGGCAACATTGTTCATATTTTTTGATTTTCGCAGTGCAAAACTTGCTGAATCGGCAAGATATGCTACGACAAGATATGCCATGAAAATGGTAACGAGGCATCGAATGCTCCGAAATCATGGCCGAAAAAATACATTTCGTCTGTGGGCACGTGTATATATCATCGTGTTTGTAGACAAGGAGGGCAACAGTGTGAGACAAGGACAGATTTGTAGGTACGATGATCGATAAATAATAAAATCACCGTACTACAAAGGAAAATTTTATAATTTATTTTAACGTTTACATGATACAGAATTTAATGGATGAATTACGACTGACGACTGTTTATTAATTTCTTATTTACTATTATATATATTCTCGGCAATTTGTTTGTAACATGGTAACTAATAATTTATTGTATCTCCATAGTAACTTTTTATAAGACTAAATAGATGTCGCTACATTATTCTTTAGTCTTATAAAAAGTTACTATGGAGATACAGATTTGTGGGTACGATGATCGATAAATAATAAAGTCACCGTAACATGGTAACATTGCTATTATATATATTCTCGGCAATTTGTTTGTAACATGGTAACTAATAATTTATTGTATTTCTATGGTAACTTTTTATAAGACTAAATAGATGTCGCTACAGATTCATGTCATGCGCTGCCATCTAAGTGGTTCTAAATTCCAATTAGAACTAAAAGAATAAATAGGAAAAATCCGATAGATGGCAGTACCTGCTCCATTCGCAGACAAAGAACGCAATAGTGTGTAATAGAGACAGGAATAACGATTAATTCCACCATTTCACCGCTACGTGGTGCTAATATTTCAATGAATATATCCATAAATCCATAAATCGATCAAATTTTCATTTGCAAAAAAAGCTATTAAAGGGGATTAATTTGTGAATATTTATAATTGTATCTTCATAATTAGGTCCTCAGTTTTCTTTCTATGTTCTACTTGATCTATATATGCATGCATAAAGATTTGCAAATTCCACTCATTGTCTCATGAGCTAAGCTTGCTCGAATTCGTAAAATATCATTCGACAAAAAATTGTATAGAAATAATAAATTCTTCTTACTTAGTTATATTAAATTTTAGATAATTAATATTATTTGTTCACGTTCCTTTATTTTTCCTTTATTTTAATTAAAAATTTATTTACTTGAAGAAATTTTTTTTTGCTTTATTAAAAACTTATTTGCTTGGAGAAGAAGACTGTTATGCAAATTTACATGAATTTAATGAATCACATTACATACACGACCCCGTATTATTATCTGTTTCACAAAATCATTTTGTCTCTAAGAATTTGAATAGCAAAAAATTCCCGCTACAATTCTCTTATTCCAACGTCAGTGATCAGGAAGTGACGTTCTCATAGCATAGTATCCACGTAGCGCCTGAAGTTCTGACGAGCGCAGTTTTTCATACGTCAAACAACACTTTGTAAAGCGTTCTTCGGTCGTGCAACGTGAGTATTGTGTTTTAGAAAGGAATTTCTCGATCTTTTTAGAGAAAAGTGAGAAAAATATTGTCGACACATCAGTGAACACTTGTCATAACCTATAAATTCAATTTTTATTATTAAGAGCTCAAAACCAAATGTATATATATATATATATATATGTATAATATTCTATTTAGTTGAAGCAAAGTATAATAGATTTTTGGCTACATTATAACTTCAAAAGCATATGTAATTTTGCACACTGCTCGCATAAAATCTTATAAATACCCTCGTTCGTTCTAATTATAAAAATCAAGCGTAGCTACGACTTGATGAATGCGAATCTCGTTACACGAATACTGTATTTTCAGTTACGTTAGCATAATGGATCAAGTGAAGAAGCTCACTGAACCAGGACGTCAATTCGCAAAAGACAGTATCCGTCTCATTAAACGGTGCACGAAGCCTGACAGAAAAGGTAAGTTTTTAATAAAGTCGACCAGCAAGTAAATTACAGCTACAACTTATTACTTGTGTTTTGCAGAATTCCAAAAAATTGCCATTGCCACTGCCATCGGTTTTTGCATAATGGGATTCATAGGATTTTTTGTCAAATTAATCCATATTCCAATCAATAACATCATTGTGTAAGTAGACTTGGTTCCATATTCTTTGTACTACCTTAAATGATTATATTTGTACATTTTCATCTTCTTTTTTTCAGGGGTTCATAAGCTCACGTGAATTAGGTGCAATTAAGATTTAATATGATTGTCTCCCTCCCCATTTCCCCCCCCCCTATGTATTTTTATTTATAAGATAAAATTATGTATTTTGTTTCCAACTGATT
>NIPQ01090145.1:5569-21100 GCA_002806875.1 Lepidotrigona ventralis hoosana
AATATATAATAGATAATAGATAATAGATTATTTACTACAAATGGGAAATACAAATATATAATAGAATATATAATAGATAATAAATTATTTACTACAAATGGGAAATACATATTTGTGCAAATTTATATTCCCACGAAATAAAAAAATATATAATCGAAATAATAAAAATATATAATAGATAATAGATAATAGATCATTTACTACAAATGGAAAATACATATTTGTGCAAATTTATGTTCCTACGAATTAAAAAATATACAATCTGTTTCACCATGCTAAATATTATAAATTTCAAATGCGTGATCAATATCCTATTATTATTAAAAATATATTTGATCATGACGAGATAATTTCCCATCGTAATACTGATGTCGTTGTTGCTCGATTTTAGAAACAAACACGAACGAAGAAGATAAGCTGCTCCACACTTTACAAACAGTCGGACGTTTATCTAATAAAGCTGCTCGCCGCTTGTATTCAAACATAATACTTCACTTGGGCACCATCAGCGCCGGCAATTTGAAATCCTACATCAAATCTTTGGTCCGGTTTCTACAATTAACGAGTCGTCACGCTGTAAACAACAAAGTACAAGATCACGCGAACTCGAAAGCTACATCGAACGCGGAGAACGCAAAGAAATTAAATTGATTGTCCATTGTTGGAGAAAAGAGAACTTCCACCGATTCCATTGTTGTCCTATTTATTGCCAGCGTGCATTTTTGTAATACATCTACTTTTTCGAAACTTCACTTTTTCTTCTTTTTTTTAAACGTATATAAGTATTATGCACTATATTTAAGATGTTGAGATTTATATCGATAGCGGCGGAAAATATAATACAATTTTTTTTTTTTCATTTCAAGAATATTTCATTATATCGTTAAGAATATTGTTATTTTTGTATTACTATAAAAGATAGCGTTTTACTGCCTTCTAGATTTTATAGATAGAATCTATTTCTTGATTACATCATTTAGGAACTTACTGTTATATAGAATATCTTGTTAAAAATTTTTGTACTTTTGGCGTAATCTGTCTGTCAAGAAACGTGTTTTGATCTTCTCTAATAAAACTTTGTTTTGACTAATCTATTAATATTTCTTCGGCCCTGTCTTCGTCTTCTGATCAAAGAGTAATCGTAGTTATATAATTTCAAATTCTTAGATAATGTAAACTAATGCCTTGAAGTAATCAGAATCTTTTCTAATTTATATTTAATTATAAATTTATGTATATATATATTTATAATTATTTCATTATAAATTAGGAAAGATTCTGATTACTTCAAGACATTACTATATATATTTATACATCAATAAATTTTATTATAAATTTAATTACATTTAATCATGTTCGTCGAATCAAAAATTCGAAACGAAAGTAACGGAAATAGAAACGAATTTAAAATAAACTCGAATAACCTTCTTGAAGTTGACGTGTCCCACGAATGGAATTAATCGTAACTGTGACTAATTAGCTAGAATCTAACAAGTTGAACGAATCATGTTTCGCCGAAATGATTGCAGAGAAATGGATTCGACGTCGCTTTGCAATGTACTACTACAATTTCACGACATGACCTCCACGTCATGGATGATGGCACATATGTTGTACGTACACATGTAGCACAGCTGCGCAGAAGCACGATCATGTTCACGGAAGTAGACACCCGTCCAAGTTCCCTTCGATCTACTCCGTTTCTATTCGACAGAAATATATCGACATGCCTGTTAAATAATATATCAACTAGCCATAGTTTTTCAACAACCTTTTGTTACTTGAAATTCAATCCAATTGTTCTGTAATAACATTCTTAAAAATTTATATGTATATACTATTTTCTATATTAGAAACAACAATTTTCAGCTTTAAATTGTAATTCGTAGAAAATTAGGAAAATCCGAGTGTCAAAGTTTGCTTCTTAATCAATATACTTAAAAATAATTTTCGAAGTGTTGTAAAATATAAGATGAATTTTAGTATACAATATAGACGGCAATGTAATAATAATAATAATGGTAACTATCGGTTGTTTGTTGGTAAAATAAATTGTTACAATAAGGAAATGAATATTAATCTGAATACAAACTGAATGATAATTAAACTGTTGAATATTTATTTTGTTATCAAGCGTAAGAATTGTCTATCTTCGTCTTATATTTCTTCAGAACTTCCATCGGAAGCGGAATAAAAGTGAGCATATGTGAGCGTACGGTCCTGAAGAATGGCCCTCCCCCCCTAGTGATCATTTTCAATCGCTCTCTTTGACTCTTATACGTCGTCAGTGCTGCCGGATTTGTCGAGTATATCATTGACTGTTGTTCTGTTCGTTTCTGTTACTACGTTTGCTATATTGTTCCATCAAAGATTACACAATATCAGTAAGTATCATAACGTTTAATAGTTAATTATTTAATATTTCATACAATTATGCATTAGAAAAACGTTCGTAGTATTTGTGTATCAAGTACCAATACAAAGAAAACTTTTTAAGTAAAACAAATTGAAGCACGTGTAGTTTGATAATTACTCACGTAACATTAATTATTGCTTCAATTAAATTTCTTTTCCTTTGACGTGTGAAAAAATTTACTTCTTCTATTCTTCTTTGATTTTTTTTTCAGTAAATATTTTTTCCGCCTTATAAAAATAATTCATCTGTATATGTAACGTATATATCAAATATTTCAGTTTTAAAAATAGTAATCACAGTAGTGATTAATAAATATAAATTGGCTCTTCTTATTTAAAGCCTTAAAGAAGATAATAAAAATATAATAATTTTTTAATATTATGAATAATCCATATTTTTATATTTTACTGTTGTCAGTTAATTATTATTATAATATTGATGTCTTGTATTGCTATCAATTTTGAAATTTAAATACATAACAAGTTGTATGTTTCGTGATAAAGATCGATAATCTGTACATTTTTAAACACCCTGCTATGTAGCTACTTCCCTTATTTACATCCTTAAGTATTGTTCGCTCTGTTCTAGAACTATCTATCATTCCATAAAATTTTTTGCCCTCTTTGTACAAAGTAAATTCACAATATATTAGTAATAATACACAATCAAGATATTAACGTATCGTGTATCTGTCCACGTTAAAAAATTAAGTGAATCACCGTGGACATTGGACTTTGTATTCAATTTTGATCTTCTATTTTACAGCGAAAGAATCATGAATTATACACATAATCTTTCGAAAAGTTGAGTATTGTCAAGTAGTTTTATATTATGTGATGCACTTGTATGTATATTTTCACGTCTTTCGTTTAATTTGTCGATTGTGCGCATTGTAATTTGAAGCTAAGATCAATTTCGTTAATTTTACTTGTTGAATCAAATATTTTTATATTATTCTTAAAGCAGATAAAACGTAATGCATGATCAAATTATAAAATAAAGATGTGATCCGTCATCTTTCCTTTCCAAGGCAAATACTGTACATTGCGAGCACTATGAAATAATTCTATTCGCATCCTTCGCTGTGCCTGCACAATTATTTTTCTTGTTGCATTCGTGCAGTAATTTATCAAATGATCATTAACCGATTGAATTCGATTTTTCAGAGAAAANCAAATACTGTACATTGCGAGCACTATGAAATAATTCTATTCGCATCCTTCGCTGTGCCTGCACAATTATTTTTCTTGTTGCATTCGTGCAGTAATTTATCAAATGATCATTAACCGATTGAATTCGATTTTTCAGAGAAAATGGCAAACAACAAGGAGAGTATGCCTCATCTGGAAGTAATTGATCGCGTGAAAAACATTCCTGTTGTTCATTCGGCGATAGAGAAGACGGAATCCACATACAGTTATTTGAAAGATTCGAATCATTTGATCAATTGGGCGCTAAATCATGCTGAAGCTGGACTTTATTATGCGACTGCTACTGCCGCCCCTCTTACCGTGCCTTTAGCGAAAAAATTCGAGGGCCAGATCTCTGCTGTCGACCAAAAGTTGTGCCAAGGATTGAACATAGTGGAGGAGAAAGTGCCAATGGTGAAACAGCCACCTCAACAGGTGAATATGATAAAAATTGTAAATTGTAAGGTGATAAGAAATCGTGGTACTATATGTGACAAGATTTTAAGAAACGAAAATTTAGTGGATGGAAGATATTAAAGTCATATCTAATATAATCGTTAATTTATGCAATGAAATATTTATATAAAATTCTGAATTGCAAGTAATCGTGACTGTTACTACGTCAATTCTGAATATGTTACTATTCATATGATCTAAAGATAGACATTAATTACGATCAATTCTTATTTGTATTCTCTAGATTTACGATGCTGTGAAGGCTGTGACGAGCAGCTCACTGCAACCAACAATTAACAAATTGCACGCTGCAAAAGAATCAGCGACGCAACAGGCATCAACTCTCAAAGAGATTAGTATTAAGAAGGCCAATGAATTGTTGAACACAGAATACGGTAATAAAGCAGTGCAAAGTATCGATGATATCGGCGTTCTCATTAACGCTTTATTGGATCGTTATTTCCCTCCGGTCGAAGGGGAAGAAAACATGCCCGGTATGTAATAAATATATATATATATATATATATATATATATATATAAATATCTAGCAAAACATTATTTAAAATATTGGATAATCTTATAAGTTGTATTGAAATTTATTTTACAGCCCCTGTGTCTGCTGACGAGAACAAAATTTTACATTCCGTACAACTTGCTGGTCAATTGTCCACGAAAACTGCCAATCGAGTGTATCATTCGGTCGTAGCACAATTAAAAACATTGAAGAAAGAGGATGTGTCATCTTACATGGCGAACGTAATATCTATTCTTCATCTAACGCAGTTTTTAAGCTTAAGTGATCAGCAAAACGGTAATAAAAATTCAAATCAACAAAATACGGAAAAGAAATAAGCAGAAATCTTACTGATAATAATTGTATAATATCGCAATAGTCACTTGATAATCACATTCATATCTAATGAAATTTTTACTGACTCAACGTGAGAAAACTTTGGACCTTAATTTATACATAATTCATAGAAACAATAGTTCTAAGTATGTGATCTATTCATTGGTGTTTATTATATAAAATTATATAAATCACTTAAAATTATATAAATCCTCAAGTAAATAGATTGAGAAATATATACGAGGAATGTAATTTAACTTGGTGATAATTTCAAATTGCAAAAGTATGTGAATTTTGTAGGAAAAGTAAGTCACGTAAGGTTTGAATTTTGTTGGTCACTTTATCATCCCTCATTTAATCAGCTGCAAATAAGTGTGATATTTGTGGCATTAGAATACTATTTTTACATATAATTCTAGCACTTTACATGTAGAAGATCTAGATATTTGTATCAATAATCAACTTTTTATACAACTAAATATGTAAAGAGAAAAAGAAGCACACAATTAAAATTTATTGTATTTTTATAATAAAAGATTTGAAAAATGTGATATCTAAATTCACCGTAATTGCAATGCAAATCATACAACTATTAGTAATTTCTTATTCATTATTATTTTATAAAGTTATTGTATATAATTTATCTACTATTTATACTTGTTATATACATATTTTACAAAATTTATAATCTTATATCAATGAAAATGTACTCTGAGAAGATGTTGAAATATTCTATTTAAGATAAACCGACTTAGTTTAAGACTTTTCACATAAATTTTATTTTATACTAGTTTTATTAATCTCAAAATGATATTTTCAGAAACAAAAATTATTAAATGAATTATTAAAGAAAGAAAATAATATTATATAGCAAAGAAAATAATTAAAATTATTGATAATTTTATACATATCTATACAATTCAAATGCTAACTATGACATGACATGATTTATACACATGATTTAGTATAACCTTTTAATCACAGAGGAAATATGTGTTGTGGTTTAAATGTAATTTTACTTGTCGATTCGATGGTAAATATCATACGAATCATACAATACTAATTGTCATATTTACTTCATTAGTTCTTATTAATATTTACAAAGTTAGGCTAGGAAACCGTTATTGAGCTGCGATTACTTTGAAGGAACTAATTTTATTTTTAACATCAACCGCAATGATATAATTCAAGAAATACTGATCGATCACTCTAAGATATGTTTTACTGAGATAGTTTAAATATTTTTTTAAACTATTTAACTTTTCACAAATAAGAATAATTCAAGAGGTCGATATATACCCTCTTTATTAAACATATAATGGTCTGTCAAAATTTGAGGTTAGATAGATTTTTCACTTCATATCCCAAAAGCTATATTTTAAAGAATTTTAACTAATGTCATACAATTATAAAATATATGAATATATTTCGTCACGTTTAATATTTAATACTTGCCAATACTATTTGATGTTCTGATGTTATCTTCTATTTTCTTAAAATATTCTTTATTAATAATTTTTAATATCGATGTTCCATTTGCGATTTTGGCGACAGTTTCATTTTTATATTCAGCAGTATTTAAGGCAGAAAAATTTGATTTCGTCTCATCTACAAGTAAAAGATCCCGAGTTTAAGTCTATTTGACTCAAGTGGATTAATCGAATTATGAATCATCTAATGTTTCGTATATTTATTTCGGAATGATGTGATGTGATCTATTCATAACGAATTCTAAATTTAAAATCATTACTTTTAGTCCTATATTGATTTTAAATTATTCTAGAATCGATTCTAATATCGATTTTATAATAATCGAAATAATCATTTGACTGTGGATTATTATTTACTTTTACAAAATTATTATAAAGTAAGAAGAAATTACAACATTTATATATGTATGTAATTATCTTATAACATGACTAATATTTATTGATGTAAATATTTTCTCTGATACAGAGAAAAATTTGTCTTTAAGTGACTAAATGGATTTTGCTCTTAGATTTACTATTTTTTTTTATAATAACAGTTCTATTTGATTTTAAATGACAAAAAGTATCAATATTGATAGGAAGTGCTGTTCACCATATACAAGAAGTTTCTACATTTCCGTAACAGTAAATATTATAAGACAAATCATAAATTAACTATAATCATTAAATATCAAACATAAAATAAATTTTACGTTACTTTATAATATAATTTAATATTCGTAAAATTAATTTCAATTTATAGATATTATTATTATTTATACAATGATTTGCAATCGTTAGAAACTCTTTGAAGCCATTTCAACATCCTTTTTGAAACTAAACGTCTTTTTTATATGATAATTTAAAAATATATACAAACGAACAGGAAATTATTTTATTACTTTTATGTTACAAAACTAATTTTTAAAAAGTTCACTGGCAGAAAGATGCAGATTATCATTCTTGAAGAGAGAAAGGTAAGAATTAACTAGCGAATAAGTTTCTTTTCTCTTTTAATTATTAAGAAAGTAATGCCTTACCTTCTCTGTTTCTTAACTCCGATACGAATTGTAAAATAAATGAGTATTTTTAAAATTTTCGAGTACGGTCATGGGGTTGGAATGAAATGACCCATAAATGACTGCGAGGTGATAGTGGCGCACTCACACGATCATTTAACGAATGACAATATCATATTGTGAAGAGCGCTACAGTATTCTGATATTTCACAAAAGAAAAAACAA
The DNA here is from genome assembly GCA_002806875.1 of Lepidotrigona ventralis hoosana. Classification (NCBI taxonomy): domain Eukaryota; kingdom Metazoa; phylum Arthropoda; class Insecta; order Hymenoptera; family Apidae; genus Lepidotrigona; species Lepidotrigona ventralis. The sequence continues at coordinate 13,196 of NIPQ01090145.1, forward strand.
ATATTATTATACTTGATTATTTGACAAATAACTTTCTCAGTGAAATAGCGATCAAGGTGCATGTTTAGTTGAAAGTGATAAATGTGAGCAAAGTTTCATTGAAGTTGATTAGATTAGGTAAATATCAAACAATTATTTGTTAAAAAATGTTTTTAGAATAATTATATATTATAATCATCTCTGATTTATATATAAATGATTTACTATCATACCATATGTTTCCTAAAATGTGTAATAATTATTTATTTACAGATATGGGTCTTTATGAAATATATATGATTGTGATTAAATATATGAATTATTCTAGTTTTCTTTGATTATGTTGCAGAGCTTTGAACATATAAAGAAATATTTACTACATTTTACTACCAGAAAATATCCATTATCGTTACATGGAATATGGAAGTTGAATCATCAAAACACATATGTAAAATAGAAGCTGTTAACCGTGCCCGTAAAATACCAAGTGTAAATTATTTGTGGGATAAATCTACAGAAGTATATGGCCGTGTAAAAGATACAAATGCATTTGTACATTGGGCGTTCAATACTATGGAGAACGTAGTTGATACCATGATTGAAAAGTCATTACCAGTTGCTAAGTTAATAGAAAAGCCTATTTGTACACTTGATAAAACATTATGTCAAGGAATTGACTATGTGGAAGTAAAGTTACCTATAATAAAAGAGGAACCAGAACAGGTTACACAAATTTTAATATATAATTGTATTAGTAATGTTTTACTCATAGAACTTGAATCTTTATACTGTGTTCATTATTTCAGATTATAAACCGGACTAAGTCTTTTGTATCAGAGTGTCTTAAACCAGCTGTTGAAACATTTACAAATTTAAAGAAAGGAACCAAACACAAAGTTAAAATTATAAAATTGCATACTTATTATAAAGTTCATTATTTAAGAATGTACAGTTGGCAACAGGCAGATAGAGTTATGTCTACTGAAACAGGAATTAGTATTTTAAAAACTGTGGATAGTACTACTGATTTTGTTGAGTTAATACTGGATAAATATTTACCTGTTCCTTATGACTTTCACAGTAATGAAACTGGTAAAATAATATTTATATATTATAAATGTTGGTATTAACATTAATAAATATTATTATTTATTTTTTGTAGAAAAGTTATGCAATGAAGATGCTAAACTTCATCATACTGTTGGAAGGTTAAGCGAGTTTAGTTCGCGTACTTCGAAACGTATTTACTTTGCTTTAATGGAATTGCAACATATTTATAGAATGGAAATTCGTTTATTAATATCAGATATTATATGCATACTCTTATTATTTAAATATATAGTATACGGTACATAATATATATCTAAGTATATTATATATAGTATATTATATATACTTAGTAGAGTAGAAAGTATATTATATATACTTATACAATATTTTATATATAGCGATATTTTTAACATGCAGTATATAACTAAAATTGCATTTAAACTGTTATATACTTATAATAGTTTAAAATAAAATATCCTATATTTCTGTGATATATTAACTTAGATTGGCCTGAATCTTTATTTTAATGTATATCCTTTTCTCAAATTCTTCTTTCCTTTTTTCTCATGTAGCCAAATTTCCATTCGTTCATATTTTACATTACATGCAAAAAAAAAAAAAAATTTTTTTTAGATAATAACATACATTTCACAATACGATATTAGTATCTGACGTCAAATTTAACGACCTATAATGTTATGACCCTAAACGATTTTAAACAGTGTGATATCAATAGTGACTCATTTTTTGATTTTGGTTATGCTTTATGTGTAACGTTTTGATACATTGCAAGTTTATTTTACAAAATTAAATTTGAAAAGCATTGTGACACGGAAATATATCATAGTGAAAGTAGGACAAATTTTTTTCAATTTACATTCCATTTAGTCTAGGTCCATTTAGAATTTTATAATATTTTTTAAAATATTAAATTTTATTCGTTTTCATGAACAAATATATTCATTGAAAATAAAATAGAGTTATATATGGTTACATGGTTACGAAGAGGTAATTTAATTTAACTTACGCTTTATATAATTTGTAAATTATATATTGTGAAAAATTAATACATAAATTGTATAATTTCGACAAGAGTAATTTTATTTAAAATGTTGTTGATTTTTTAAATACATTTTGATATAAAATTTAGTAAATATTTTTTGTATTATTACATGTTTATAAATAATAATTTTTACAAATTTTTGTTATTTTTATCATTGTTGATATAAATGTTTGGAAAGCTAAAATTTTCGAATAGAAAATTTCGAATCATAAGTACACATGATCCGATGCTTGGCTAGCATCGATAACCATCAGAACTGCAAATAAATCGGACTAATATTGTTATAACAATATTATTATAAAATCAATAAATAATAAATCACTTTCTCCTCCTCCGAGTTTCTTAATTCGTAATCACTATTTCGTAAGAAAAATACAATTAAAAGAATATAAAATAATTAATTTCAATTAAAATAATAGTTCCATTTAACTCTTTATTAACAATATTCTTGAACATGACTTACAGCTGTAATCTTCAAGTAAATATACAATTTTAATTACGATGAAAAAGTTACTAAAACGCTTAAACTGTTATATATTTTTAATATTGCAAACACAGTCAAACAATCATTTAACATATTTCATTTTGGAATTCCATATTACACTATTACACTTACTATCAATGTAAATTTATTCCCTCGCTTCGTTAAATCGATCCTCAACCAATCGGTGAAAACAAGGTGACGAGGAAAAATTCAATAGTAAAAATGCTAAAAATCGGCCAAAATCGCGTAACGCGGAGATTTAACATGGCGATGGTGAAACGAGCCCCACATTGATCATTTGAATAAATAAATATTCACTATTGAAAAGAATGAACGAAGAGATTGATCGTAATATGGGTTGAATACATTTTAGAGGACGATAAAAGACCAAAACAAAATTTTGATATAGACAAAATATTTTATTTCTTATATTTTTGCTTGTTAAAAATTTCGTTGAAAGTTTAAAGCGACTCGTTGCAAATTTTGACACGATCAACAAAATTTTAGATTAGCAAGCAAAATCATAAAAATAATTTATTAAATCGACAAATTATAATAGGTAATTAATGATTTCAAAATGTAAAAATTTTATTAAACTTCGAATGTAGCGTTTCTCACTAATAATTGGTGATTTTGTAGGCCACGACTGGCACGTGTATTATTTGTTATCGGTGGAAGTTGGAAAAACTGTTGGATCGAAAAACAGCCGGATTAGGGAAGAAGAAAGTTGGTCAATGGCTGAAGCACTTCCACAGACAATTTATTTACCCAGTAGGAACGATCAAACTTTTTCCTTCAAGCTTTGTGAAAAATAACACTGTCGAAAGCGTTTCTATTGAAACAATGGGATACGTTCAGTAGATAGACGATCGTGGAAATAAAAAGTAACCATAAGGTTGCGAAATCGACGCTTCTTTTCACTACTTTAGAGATTTTCGTCGTTTGATCGATTTATTAATGCAATATGCACTTGTATCAAAGAGGTAGCCATTACTTTCAAACGTAATGAAAAGATACATTGTTTTAATGTCCGATGCAATTTCATATTTCAGGTATTAAATTCGTCTCGACGACTGTTTGAGAGAAGTGTATCTACATGAACATTCATTTGAATAGCAATTATCTTCGTAATTTCTCTACATAAGACTAAGCCAAAGAATAAAATACACTTACAATACTAATCAAATATGAGATAAATTTTTTTTTGACGAAACCAGAGCGATTGAATATCTCGTTGAGTTACTCAATAATCTCGATAATAATTTCTCAAATAATTGTAAATTTAAACTTTAGAGGTAAATTCGTTATCGATTTTTCAATTTCACACAATTTTTCGCGAATTGCGTGAATCATATTTCACATTGCGAATTGCCGATCATTATCACCTCATTGACTTTCCAGAGAATATGAGATGTTCGTCCGTAGTCGAGGGTCATGGTGTCCCTGCATTGGTGTCACGCGAACGTGATTTAAGCCTCTGAAAATACTGCTTAGACCCAAAGGCAGTTCCAATTAACCCGCCACGTTGTACGCGATATTAGTTGGATGTTGACAGTAGCCTCGATAAAATCTCTCGACAGCTTGTAGCTAGTCCGCTTATTATTCATTACACTTTCACAGTGCGGTGAAGCAGAGGACAAGACTGTCGCGTGAATATCTCACGCGTCGCTTTCTGTGGAAGATGGTTAAGATAGCGTGACATGTGCGTAATTCGTACAGTTACGCATACTTATTTCACTTTCTGGAATAAACGAATGTTATACTTCACTGTACTTCTTTTCGTTCGATGTCACATTTCTGATGTATCACCTTATATAATCCGTGTACAATTCTTAATAAGATAGATTCAACCTTTGCCACAGTTGTTTAAATTATTTAGAAAGATATGAAAATATTTGCATAGCTTAGTCTTTTTTTTTTTTATTAAGGATAGCTTCATTTTATTGAGTTTTTGTATTTAGAATGAATCGAATGATTAATTTCTTTATTTAATTTTATTACAATTCTATTATTCCATTCAGGTCATATTATCTTGTGGTGTGAAGTACCAAATAAAGTATCAAATCAGACAGCGTAAGTAGATTAGGATATAGTTGTTCAGACCTAAATCTTAATGCTCTGTGCAGAGAACATTGAATTTAAAATTATAGAAACAATATTGACTGTTATGTAGTATATTTTTGTTCGACGAACGAAATTCCGTGAACACATAGAGATACTTATTTTACCTCGTTTTCGTTTCTAGCTTGTTCGCTGCGAGATAGAACGTCGCCATGATTCATCTATTTATGCAAATGCTCGTTGCATCCCTTTGATCGAGCATCGTTGAAAGTTGTCCCCTGATTGTTCCTCAACTGTAAAATTGAGAGGAACTTTTCGCATCCGTGATTTTTGGAAGTTAGCTGACGCGGTAAGTTCGTTCAGTGGAAGAGGAACATAGAGGCCACCTATCAAGGTAAACAGTGATTGGAAAGTTAGTCGCGGTCGAAATAGAGTTGCCTGGATTCACAAAAGTTGCCAGCCGGCTGACAAATCCCTTTCCCGTGGTCTTCGACAATGCGTGTGAACGGAATGAGCTCGATTTTTTTTTTTTTTTTTTTTGTGTNCTTTAAATAGACACGTAATTGTTTTCTCAGTAACTTGTCAGTGAATTTTGAATTTGACCATTTATCTCGAATTTATTCTCAGTTCTTTCAACTTTTTATTTTCAAGTAATTTGCGTTCATTCTCCAATGCTATTTCGAGAAGTAACATTCAATGTTGTAAATATTGCATTATTTGGGAGGACAACGTAATCGTTATCCTCTACTCAGGGAAAGGAAAGAGGAAAAAGCAAGAGGAAGTGTCTCATTCAGTGGATGGTGGAACTATCAGTAAGTTTTCCTAACTACCCCTAAACGTCAGGATAATGGAACCCAGGTCAGAGGATGTATTTATACGAAAGGGATGATTAGTGAGGACCTTCGAGGAATTGTACTTTTGGTGCTGAACTCTCCGGTGAGTCTAAGAGAGCTACTATGTATTATTCGAACGTTAATTACTGCAAAAACTAAAGACGATAATACAACAGTGTAATCTAGTTTCGCAAAACCGAGAATGCAATTTATTATTACTCACTTTACTCACACGATCTGAAGTGGTTTGATCTGAAATGTTCGAAAGTTTGTTTCGAAAAGCTTCGACATGAAAAACAAATTGATATCATTATTCTCTGTGTATTTACGTATCTCGTAAGTTTCTATAGCAAATCTAAAGTGTAAATTAGATTGAGAAACTAATTTACTCACACAATTTAGAACAATCATGCTAGTTGAAAAGAATTTATACTTGCATACATTCTCTTACGTGAAGAGTGATTATCTTCTGAGTTTTCGTTTGTTAAAATTAACCTGACGTGTCTGCTTCTTCAAGGATATATTCTATGATTGGAACGTTATTGGCTCTCGCCCAATATCGAAACCGTCGTCCTCGTCATCGTCCCGATACCACGCCCAATTCTATTTCCCTACCGCTCGCGAGTGAAATTCAGATTCTCGAAATTTACTGTTTCACCACGCATCCTCGTGCCACAATGAAACGCTGGGATTCTAAAATATTAATCAAGATGAATATTAATCAATTGATCCGAACGAGTGGAGGGGGGGGGGAGGGGAGCGAATATCGATTCCCGACACCGACACATTCCATTCGTGTCCTATAAATCTTTTGCATGTTGCTGGAACATTCGCATGCACCGTGACATTTAAAACGAGCGAGTAACAGCAGCCGAGAAACGGTCTGCACGCTCATCTGCAATGAGTTCCAACGTTACGAAGTTGAAAGCTAAAACACTTAAGTCGAATACGGATGAGCGGACCTTGTCACGCGACATCAGATTTTCTTTTTTTTTTTTTTTAAACAGCTATTACCAGCTGACAACGAGTGTTACAATCCTTTCGAATGTTCCAGCGACACGCGAGAGCACCTTGATAAGGCGACCGACTAGCACCGGATGGACAATCTTCGTCTTATTAACTTATTGTTCCGAATGATTGAGGACAAAATTACACGACGAATAATGTGAAAGAGAAACATCTGAAATTAGTTTATACGAAATCTGTTGTATTCTTTTAATCATAATTTAAGAATCGGAAGTCCTCAAGTTCTTTGCAATCAATATTTCGTATTTTCATGTGTGAAATTTCGATGACGAGGAATTGGGGAAAGGAGGGCGAGCAACCGAATATTAGACACATCTGAATACACGTCGGAGGCCGTGCTGGCGTTCGTTTTATTGTCCCAGGCTTAAACAATGAATCGGCAGTGGTTATTTGCGAAGTGTGAGACAGGGGTTAGGCGGGATACAACGCTGACACAAGCACCGCAGTGCTCAGACGAGGAGGGTCCTTCGTCTCGCCATTTCCAATCTCTCGTACGCTTACCGACGTCATCCAACCAACACTAACGGACTATCAACGCTCACCGCGATCTTCTTTACACGTAGCCCAGCGCACACATAGACGTCGTTACCTGTACAGAATACGCGTACCGCGAGCCTGGCTCAGCCACTTTCAGACACCTTAGAATTAACGCGGTGATTTCGAGTACCCGAGGGAATTCTTTGCTCGCCAGTCAGCCAGCTACGCCCTCTTCTTCCCCAGCTAACGGTTCCCGGGACTGAAGCTTTATCAGGCTGTTGTGCTTGCCAGTCGAAACCGATTTACGAATATTTTTCCGCGGAGAATACACCCATTGGCCGCGTGTAAAGTTCGCTGTTTAGCTGGCTATGTTCTATCGTTACGTCGAATAATCTTTTGGACAACTGCTTTTAGAGTAAACTTTATTCGTGTGAAGATCCCACTAGGAGAATTCCAAAAATGTGAGGATTTTATGAACACGTTCTCCAAGGATATAGGAGTACATCTTTAGTAAATAGAAATTAATGATAATGTTATTTGAATGTAAGAAAAAAAAGAATAATTGTAGGGTTAATAAATATTTAGCTAATCCATTGAGATAGAACATTCAGTTTTTTTAATAAAAAAAAAGAAATTTTCCTCCAAGTACATAGAAATTGTTAAAGAAAACTGTTAAATATAAAATTCCTCATCGAATTAAAACTCACACGAAATGAAATGGCACTTTGCATTGCGAAAGCGCTCTCCGGTGATTTGCATTGTAGTCGGGATCACAACGAAATCCTAATATCGTGAGTTGACAGGAAATCGATCGGTTGCAGCAGGTTCACGGCTTGGAGGAGGGATTCGAACGTCTCGAAAATCAGCGATACTGCCTTCAGTAGGAGGGCTTAATTAGTATGAATTTTTTTCTTTTTTTTTTTTTTTTTTTT
>NIPQ01090146.1:0-36962 GCA_002806875.1 Lepidotrigona ventralis hoosana
CCGGGGTTCTTGGTGAAACGTCGTTAGGCGTATCCGTATCGTTCGGCTCGTTGGCGAACTTTGCTTTCCCTCCGTTGAAATTCCGTCACGGCCGTTTTTTTGCCGTCACGATCGTTTGAGGTAAAATAAATTAAGTACGGTTGCCCGATCAACGTGCAAGAAACGCGTCCGAGTCCGTTTCTTCATATTATACTGACGGTCGCCTAATGAATTGGCCGTGAATTTTTGCTTCGAGCAGAGCAGACAGGTACACACGACCTCGTGTCTTTTCTTCTTTCTCTTGGACGCGATGAAAAAACTCAAAAGTTTAGTTTAAACTAAAGATTTATTAAACTAGTCCGTCTAATTATGTGTTACGCGTATTAATTAACAATCTTAGCTCTCTGTTCTTTTTTCCTTTTCTTTTTCACTCAGTCACTTCTTTTATTATTATTTTATTTCTCGTATTTTGTCCCTTTTTATTAAGTTAAATTAAATTAAATTGAAATTTAATCACGTTGTATTGCAATGGAATTATCTAGATGAACTTTTGTCAAATTCAGAAACGATCGTTCTCAAGTTTTGTATACTTAATTCGAAAATAGATAGAATTAAAGGTATCCATCTAATTGAGTATAGCTAACTAAAATTCTAATAGTCAAAGATTATAACTCACAGCATGGTGAAGTCGATCTATGTCTCAATTTATTGTCAAATAGAATAATTGTTAAATCAAATTAAATTAATTCCATATAACATAATTTTAAGATTTCATTGGTACAATGAAAATTGATACAATACTTTTTATGATATAATTGAGAATATGCTTACAAAAGTTATACAATTCGATGAACGTTTAAAAAAAAAATTGAAATGTTTTGAATATAATTGCTTTTGTAATAAATAATTGCTTACATCAGTTTAATTTGACAATTTCTCATGGTACTGAAAAGGACATTTGAAATGAACATTTGTAAATAGTTTGGTACAATACTTATTTCATCCTTATTATTTTTATTTGTCTTATTTTTCCAATTTGTCCTTAAACGCAGTTCTTTTATGTAAAACTCTATCTTTCAAGTATCTCAATATTTAAATGTTATATCATCAGAACAAAATATCTGTTGGTAACTAGAAAATCATAATAATTGGCAGACATTCTATATCTGGCAATATAGATAACGTCCAATTATTAAGACATCAAAAGAAAAAGAAAAAAAAAAATAAGAGAGACTGTTTTGTACATTAAATTATTAGAAAAATTTCTTTCACTCTTTCACTCTTTTGTTCGAAAAAGTTCCAAAAAAATTCAACAAAAGTGCCATAGATAACTTAGTTCCGGATCACAAAATATATTTTGTCTTTCAGCCTCCTGAAAAATTCAAGTAAGATTCAATATAACACTCGAGTGATTTTTAGTGTTTTAAGCAGAATAGTTTTTCTGCTTACTTCGAATAAGAAAAAGATCGTAAAACCATTTTACTTGGATGGCACTCGTATGCATCTTCATTTTCATTCGTTTCCATTGGGAATTTCAACTGCGATCTCAGTCGTATCAAAGTATGTCGCTTTCATGGTGATACTTGATGTCGCCTAACGATACCGAACATCATCGTAAATAAATATATGCAACGCAATCTGGTGTTGCCTTCTTTTGGCTACAATAGCGAAAACTGATAGTGCTCTGCTTGCCAATGGAGCGAGGAGAACCGGTTTGCGTACGCGTCGCGTCGGTAACCTTGGGAGTAGAACAATCGAAATTACTTGGAGTCTGCCTTTAACGGTAACTCCTAAACAGATCAATTCTTTCTCAATTCACGATTTCTGTAATTCTAAAGGACTCGTTATTTTTTTTACTTGAAACCCAAATAGATCAATTCTTCCTTAATCCAAGATTTCTGTAACTCTAAAGGACTCGTCATTTTTTTTATTTGAAACCTAAATAGATCAATTCTTCTTTAATCCAAGATTTCTGTAACTCTAAAGGATTTGTTATTTTTTTTACTTGACGTTTCTTTGAATTATAAGTAGTTAATTTTATAGACAAGATTCAACTTGTAGTGTAAAGTTCTGATCGAGCGGATCTTTCAGTTGAAAAAAAGCGATATTTAAAGAAATTTTGAGTAACATTGAGCACGTGAACGTAAAGTAAAAGAAAACAATATATTTGTAATGATATGATATTAATAAAAATTCTTTAAATATTACTTTTTGTATATAAAGTGGAGAATTGACTGGAAACTAATTACTATTTAAGTATAGGATATTTTTAACATTAGAACTACCTTAAAGGTTTAGGTTAGATCTAGCTTAGGTTTAGTTTAAGTTTTCAACATTAGAATTACCTTAAAGATTTAGGTCAGGTTTAGTTGAGGTTTTTAACATTAGAACTACTTTAAAGGTTTAGGTTAGGTTTAGCTGAGGTTTTTAACATTAGAACTACTTTCAAGGTTTAGGTTAGGTTTTGAACAATGAGATTTGAATGAAAGAAATGGAACAAATTTTATAACGCTATAAGTGAGAAAAATGTTTAATACTTGACGGAAGATCGTTAAAATTTCCAAAATTGCTCTGTCGCAAGTGTGAAAATTTTTCCGAGTAGTTCTAATGTAATTTGCATCCTACATATAAAAACACAATGAATATTATTGCCAATGTTCATTCAAAGATGACAGAGTTGCAGCGTGTTCTTAAAATCACAGATATCTAATCTCTACATTAATTGTAAGCTACAATGGTACCAGCCAACGACACCAATCGAAGCTTTAAGATTTACAAGAACTTGGAGCAATTTCTCGATCGCCTCTCGCGATCTCTCCTACAATTTCACTGAAACCAAATACAATCATACAGCACCTGCTCTACCGAAGCATGATTCTCCAAACAACACTGACCGCAAGCATACAACGCGGCATCCCGGAGAATTCAATTTCACGAACAATCCGAAACATTCAGAAAATCACGGTTGGAACACGCCCGGGACCGCTTGGTCCGTTTCTTGTAGCGGCTCGGTTGATCTCGCGGATCGGCGTCAAGTTGATTTCTCAGTTGTGCCAGCCGAGGATGAGCATTTAATTGAACGCTTTGTTCTCGGTGGTTTTTGCCGCTGGAACCTCCACCTGTGATTGGTCCACCGTGATCGCTGATGGAATGTTCTTCACATCCGAGAAGAGTCCCTGGTATAGACGTATACCGCGAGATGAGGGCCGAAGGGATACATTCTTATCTCGCGAGATCTTTAATTAAAAGATTTCTCATTGCCGCCTTCGCCTTCGGGGAGACAACGAGAAACGCGGCGTTTCGCCCGATCGTTCGGATGCCGACGACGGTTACTGATGCCAGGCCGTTAATCGACGCCGATTCCGGTTAATCGGTAATTAGCAATGCGGATGCGGCATCCCAGTCGCCGGCATCAAATGATTGAAAAAGATGGATCGCTGCTTGTTCAATTGGAACAGACGTTACCTCCTACTCCACAGTTCTGCATTGTTAATTGAAATCTGATGGAGATCGACTCTGCTAGTTCTCATCGGTAATTCTGTCGTTTAAAATTCCACCACATGGCCAAGCCTTTTATTTACTCGACATTTTTTTCGAGATCGACCGGTTCGCATCGAATAAGGTGCCGTTTATAATCGAGCTGTATTTTCATACTTCCTTACCTGCTAAAAAAATTTATAATATATATATAATAATTATAATTATATATATTATATATAATATACAGTATAATAATATACAATCTCTACATAATATAATAATTATTATATAATATAATAATATAATAATATTATATAATAATTATTATTATATTATTATATATATTATTATTATATTATTAATATATTATTATAATTATTACATTATAATATAATAATTATAATTATATATATATCTCTACATAATATAATAATTATAATTATATATATATATTATAATAATATATATAATAATAATATACAGTATAATAATATACAATCTCTACATAGTATAATAATACGAAAAGAATAGTTAACCGATAGTAATAAACAACATTGCATTATCAATGTCCTCCATTACAATGTAATCGTCACTGGCAGTGGCCTCAAAATCGTGGCGGTGCTGCAACTTTCGAAATATACATACACATCTTAAATACAGTAGATTTTTATTATAGAAAATAAGAAAATCATACAGGATTAAATAAATTAATAAATGTAGATATTATTACTAAATATGATTGAATAATTAATAAATATAGACGTTATTAGAGTAAATTAATAAATATTTTTATACATTGAGAAAAATTGAGTTTACTTATGTATATGAATATATATAAAAATATGATGATGATCGATTGCGTTGCAAAGGAAATTCTCTCTAAAATTCATTAAATTGAAGATCCATCCTGTTTTCTTGTCTCTCTTATTGCGATATTTAGAATCAGCTCGTTTGAAGTCGTCTGAAGTGATGCATTCTCCGCTTTAATCTGGCCATTTGGTTAAGCAACGGGACGTTGCCTAATTACATACCTAAATCATAATTTAGTCATTTAGATTGTTTACGACTTCAATTTAAAATATCACCAATGTTTGAATTTTTCTTTTTTTTTTATTTTACGTGTTACAATCAAAGGAAACCTCTGTGTTCACGTTCTGCACATTCGATGGTGTTTTAATTAGCGCACCGGCTTCTTTCTGAATTCAATTTCTGTCGGATACACGGTGGAAACAGGGTCAGAGATGCCTCGAACGAGAGCCGAGATCCTGTTGGACATGTACGGAAACGCAGAAGGAGGGATTTCTCGTGCGTACGTGATGTAAGTCCACTATAATTAAGAATTCCACTTAGCCTGGTAAATGAGAAGAGAAATCGGCTACGTGTAAGGGTACGATTGAAAGTGTTCGTGTATCGAAAGCTGGAGAATTCGTTACTTGCAAAATGGCATATTTCTCGCAACTGTGGATTAGATCGACAATGCTTTATATTCTCAATTTAGAATTGAATCTGTAAATAAATAAATAAACTTTATGGAAAATGGAATTTTTTTTTTTTATATATACTAACACACGTATATCGTACAATAATTAACTCAAAATTTCTCAAGTTTCTGCATGTATACATATTTCAAATTATATTTCTCAACAAAAAGTGCAAAAGAAAGCACAGACTGTTGTAAAAATCTATATCACAACATTCTCCAAAAGTGTCTACGACTTTTCTATTGTTAGGAGTCATTAGTTTGTGCAACGCGTGTACCGTGTGCATACAGCATGCAAATAAGTGGCGGACAAATGTTCCACGATGAAATTAGACCCTTTGGAACTTTCATCGATGTAACAGGTGCTGCGAGGCCCGTACAGGTACGATAATTTTCTGTACGTTCCACGACCGTTCCCCATGTAATTATTAACCAAAGACAAGCGAGCCAAGGAAGTATGCTTTATGAGCCTGTCTTTCGAGCAACTGCCTCTGATTACGGGTACATCGGTCGATCGTTTGCGGTCGTGATTCAAGAGTTCTTGCGTCAATTTCTAGCAAACACCGTCGCTTTTCCGCTATTCTTCGCGTCGATGGATCGTTGATTGAATGTTTATCCGGTTTACGGCCGTTGCAATTAAATTTTGTTACTTTGCTTGACCATCTTCTCTCTCTTTCTTCTTTTTTTTTTCCCCTCGTTTCAGTCGACGTTGCTTCTCGAAATGTTCAAAATTAACAAAATCGAAGTGATGTGATCTGTGAATAGTTCAGAAAATAGTAAAATTGCCTTCAAATAAATATCGCAAGGCATTAATTTAAACAGAAATAAATTGGTCAGAAGAGTAAATGACAGTAATTTGATATGTGTGCGTGTGCGTGCGCGCGCGTGCGTGCGTGCGTGCGTGTGTGTAACCTTAAAAGATCAATTTCACGTTAATAGGACATTTACAATTTTTAGCCAATTTATTCGCCTGAGTAATAATCTAATTAACGAATACTTAATTTATGTCAATTAAAATAAATACATGTTTTCTTCGACGAATGAGTCCGCTCCAGACAAAATTGATATATACTTCTGACAGGTTATGTAAACAATTTGTTTTGTTGATAATCCGTTTATTAATATAGATTCATTACGAATGTTCACTCTCATTTAAACGTTTTAGCCTGAAATTGATTAAAAGTTATTCTTTATTGATGAGTTTGTTTATTTTTGCCTAAGCTATTGAAAGAAAGAACGAATACCATTAAACCATTAAAAGGATTGGAGGTTAGGAAATGTTCCGCGTGGAAAAATTAAGCTGCAGTTAAATCCTGTAAAATCCTCTAATCCTGTTAAATCTTCTAATAGTTTAAAAGATTGCTTTCGATGATTGCTTTGCTGATAATATCCATGTCTACATGGATCACAATATTCACGATCAATGCACTCATGCTCGATATTCACGTTTCCGATGAAACGATAATATGACTAGATCGTCAGATAAAGAAGCTGCTTGCATGTACCGACCGTGTCATTGTCTGAAACTTGTTCGACATAATCCCGTCTCGAATTTAGCGCCAAATTGACGGTTAACTTATACTCCGAATATTTATATATAGTGTTGTTTTCGGTTAAAGTGAAGCGTCTTTTAATTCAATACATTTCTTCTCACTTGTAAGAAGATATTCCCAGATTTCTTCTCTTTTGGAGTTTTACTTCGTGTGAAGCGTTGAAGCCACGAAAGGTAAAGTAATATATCGACTGTTAAAATATTATTAAAATATGGAAAGTTCTTAAATATTCGACTTTGATATTATCAGCTATCGAAACGTAACCGTCCATTTTTGGGTCATTTATCAGAAGCTTTGCAAATTTCTAAATCACATCGTTAAATGTAAATTGAATTCTAAAAAGGAAAATTGTACGAGATATGAAACTTGAGTGATTTATTAGAATCGTTACAAACGTTTAAATTCGGTTAAATTTAAATTAAATTTTAGAAAAGAGGTTATGCGATGTGAATCGGTATCGATACATTTTAATCGATCGAAATATTATTTTAACGTGCATTTTATTATTAAATCATGTGCCTAAATATAAATTAAATTTCAAAAGAAAGATTGAGCAACGCGAAATTGAACTTCGAGATTTTGAAAATAACATTAATAAAGATTCGGTTTTGATTGTAGCATCTCCTATTTTTAGATTGCAACGAAACGCACGCGTAAAATATTGTGCTCTTCTAAAATGTGCATTGTAATACATGTGAATTGTAGCAAACATTATTGACAATACTGCTTTGAAATTCTCATTTCATTTGTGAACAAGTATAATGTTAAATGTTCGCGAAAGTTGTTATTGGAAATTTAGTAAGTTATTGTTGAAATGATGAATTACTTTTCGATTATATTTTTGGTAAAGCTGACATTGACCTTGAAAGCTTGTACCATCTATTATACATTATTTTTTCTTCTCAAGTTATTAAGCTATGTTGTTGAATACGTTGATAGGTTCGATGAAAGAACGTTCGTTCCCCCTTTATTGATCATGATGACGAAGGATATGCGATAATTAAATCGCCGCTGGATCAGGAAAATAAACTGGGCCCGGCCATTGCGCAGGTTGGTTGATTTATACCCGATCGAAAGAAATATTAAACTTTAACCAGCGATTTCGCGGTAAATGGAATTTCTTTTTGAACTGTTTTGTATGATTATTACTTTTGTTATACATATGTTACATATTATTGTGATTATTATTTTTACTCTATATTATATTATTTTTTGGCATGGTTTATATTCATTCCTTTTTATTTATAACAAAATGCAAATTAAACAATAATCAGATCACAAGAAATGATGATGTAGCAAAAGTATTTGATTATGATGATATAATACTCTCTTGTGAGTGTTATATGTGTTGTATGAAACATAATATAATATATATATATATATATATATAATATATTCATTTATTGAATATATCTATTGAAATTTTATTAGGATTATAATAAAAAGAAATATAATAACTAGAAAATATTTAATGTAAATATGTATATAAATAGAAATGTTATTTAGAAATTCAAAGAGTACTATAATCAATCATCTATAGATATTAATATGTTCCATATTCGGTCAATATTTATCATGTTGTGTTTAGCATTTTATTCATTTATTACTTTATACTATATTATACTATGATTATACTATAATTATAGTATATACTATATAATTATACTATAATACTTATATACTATAATTGTACTATATTATACTATATTATACTATATAATTTATTCATTTATTACTTTATACTATATTATAGATATTTTATATTAATCAAAGGAGAAAGAAAAAGAAATTGAATTATTATGTGAATTGTCCATTTGTTTGATTTTAATCTGAATTTAATTTAACTTGGCATCACTTGTTTCTTGTGATTATAATTGATACACATGATTTTCCTTGCATTTTGATAAATGGCCCAATCAGCATGTTAATGTTTGAACTTAATTTTGCTTAAATTGGGAATATAATTAACGTAGCACTATATATTAGTCTCTTGAACTTTTTTGTAGAGAAAGTTTTAATCAAAAGTGGTCGGAAGCAGAGAAAGAGGAAAAACAAAAGTGTTGCTTCGTTGTTAGCATCTGATAGGATCTGATTTCACAAATTTCGTTTTAACGAGATGTGATTGATCGATTGTTACACATCTCAGTTTATGATGTTTCGTATAAATTACGTCCAGGGAATTTAATTATGTGGCGATGTAAAGACTCGAATATTTGAATATTAATCTTGTACAATTTTAGAACGCAATTGTACGCTCGGTAAGCAGATTTTCTTTGACTAGTAGATGTCCACTTAACATAGTCGGCTCGTCGAGAGAAGCCGCGCATCATTAATCAATGTCGTTTCTTGAAAATTTCATATTATATCGATGCATTCGCTCATTACTATATATATATATATATATATATATATATACGTGTGTATGCAAGACGTTTCGCTTCAATTTACGATGAACGATATTGAGAATTTAATAGATTATGGATTGTTACTGTAAAATAATAATGACCATGACGCAAGAAGCTTTAGGTATTATGTATCTATGTATGCTGGATATATAGATAAAGTCAAACAAATGATATAATTATGATGTAAGTAGATCGAGGATTTTTATGCATTTATAAAAAAATTCAGAAAATTTGAAAATGCATGCAACACGGTAATGTAACATGCAAAGACGTGTAAAATATTCAGAGATTAATGCTTTTTTATAATGTTTGACCATCGAACGGCTATGCTGGATCATTTTTGATCCAGCCAGAGTATTGTTTTCTGTGCTAATTATAAATAAATAAAATTTTAATTCTTTCTTTTCTATAATATAAGTATAATATAATTATAATATAATTATGGTATAATATAATTATAATATAATTATGGTATAATATAATTATAATATAATTATAGTATAATATAATATAATTATAATATAATTATAGTATAATATAATATAATTATAGTATAATACCAATATAGTACCAATATAATACCAATATAGTACCAATAATTATATAATATTGTAATAATTATATTATAGTATAATACCAATATAATACCAATATAGTACCAATAATTATATAATATGATATAATATAATTATAGTATTAATTATAACTATATAATATAATACAATATAATTACAGTATAATATAATTATAACTATATAATATAATACAATATAATTACAGTATAATATAATTATAACTATCATTAGATGATGTTTAGTACCAATAATTCCTATATGGATTGAAAATAATTTTTCAAATTACATCATTAATTTTTTTTTTATTATCTTCTTAGAAATACAAAATTGGATAAACATTTATAATTTATACGTAAGAGTGTCAAAATCCTAAAGAATGGTACAGCAGAAGTTACATGAACTTTAAATAAACGTTTCGTTAATCCATTCTGGGATTCAGCTGCAAACTGCGCGATCAAAAACTTTAACAATAACAAAATGCACCTGGATCCACGATATCTGAAAGTTTTTTTAATATTTCGTCAGTGGGAGAGGAGCTGTAGCTTCTTGATATAGTATATAAGAAGAGAATGTACATATAGCCAAATAGCTTAATAAAAAATTATTATAGTATAGGAGAAGATTGAACACAAAACATGCAGTAGACATATTTAATGTAACAGAGATCATTAAACACCAAATAATTAATTATATTAATTAATAATATTAATGTTAACACAACTAGCTTCTAATGTATAATATTAGCTAAAGATAAAATTTAAAAAAAAGCGAATTTTAATTAGAATTCGTACAAATAGAAATTGATTTTTCCCTGTATTAATTATGTTTCGTTCATATAATAGTAGTTCAGGTTGAAATAAGTGGATGCAATCAGCAAAAGTTCATTTATAGTAAAACTCTGTTAATATGAAATCTATTTTGATATTTGAACCAAATTTATACTCAATATCTGATTAAATGGATTTTTGCTGGTTTGAGTGAATCCACTAACAGCAAAACCTCACGTATCGGCACTTGCTTTATATAATACTAGTCAATATCGAGCCTCAGGTATGCGAACTTATTTATACTCAATATCTGATTAAATGGATTTTTGCTGGTTTGAGTGAATCCACTAACAGCAAAACCTCACGTATCGGCACTTGCTTTATATAATACTAGTCAATATCGAGCCTCAGGTATGCGAACTCATAATCGATCAACTTCTGCTATCTTTTATTACATATATTAAACAAATAAAAATAGGGTAAAGTCTATTATCTGAACTCGTCGATTATGCTAACGGCCCCTAACATGTTCAAATAAATGAGGTTTTACTATAATCGATCAACTTCTGCTATCTTTTATTACATATATTAAACAAATAAAAATAGGGTAAAGTCTATTATCTGAACTCGTCGATTATGCTAACGGCCCCTAACATGTTCAAATAAATGAGGTTTTACCGTATTTGAACTCGCACTGCTATCATGTGAGCGAAGAAAGTCATTAATAGACAAGTTCATATAAGTGGAGTTCTACTGTAATCAAATAATCATCAGAATTTCGTTCAAATAAATGGAAAGTATAAGAATATGAAATAATTATTTTGACTTGTAAATAAAAAAAAGACTCGAATAACTTTCATAACAAGGAATGATATAAACACAAAGGACAACTTAGACAAATTTTAACAAAAGGAGCGTTACAATCTTCATGATAGACATGTTTATTTAATTTCCAATCATTGTTAAAGACGTATAATTTCGATACTTTATATTTAAAAAAAAATTATATCATATACAATATTATGTTATAAGGAATTGGTTTGCCTGTTTTTAGAATACAAGTTGAAGGAAGTCGATTTCCTTAATTTCGTAAACCTTAGGTCATGAAATTTCCATCTCCTCGACATCGAAGTCTGTGGAAAGTGGAGTTGTGTTACCTTCATGGGTCATGGGACTGCGATTGTCCTCGGGATTCCAGGCTTTAGATTTTAGATTTGCCTTGAACGACACTAAAGTCTCAATGTCTTCACGAACTTCGTGATCCTTCCAGGATTTCCAGGGAGTCTCTAGTATCGTGGGACCACGACTAGCATCTCTAGACTTTTCTCATGGAGATTTGAAGAATCTCCAAAGTCTTCTCAGGCTTTCTGAAATATTAAGAGTCTCTGATCTCTCAGATCAGCTCAATTTTCAAGATATCTCTGAGATTCCTTCTCTTTCCGCGTCTCGGAATTTTTTAAATCCAGACGGCTTCAAGAGATTTCCTTCTCTTCTTCAAGTGTCTCGTTTTCATTCGGAATATTGGCCTTTTATCGCCATCAAGTTCCATAAGAATAATTAGAGATCTGGAATAGACTTTCATCCGTATAATTAATATCACGAAGATCGTTTACGATCGTCAATGAACTGGAGGATGTATTGACCGTATTCCGTGTACGAACTACGTGAACAGGATGTCAAATAAACGTCCTTGCTCTCAACGCTATTCGCCACTTGCTGATAAGAATATTATATAATTTTCTAATATTTTACTAGATGGTTCGTTCAATGGCAAGAAAACGAGAGTCGAGGAAAAACGCGTAATCTGTTCTATCAATCAGTTTGCTTAATATCCTACTTTTTCTTTTTTTCTCCTTTCGTTTCTTTCTCCTAGTTTCTTCAGAGGACGTCTATTCCAGGAGCGAAGGTCTTAATAAATACCGCCCAGCTTGACGTTACATATTCACATTGAACAAAAAATAGGAGAAAACTACATGCTTGCGCTGAGAATGCGTTCACTTAATGCATCAACTAGTCGTTTAATTTTATGCGCTCGCTTTTGTTCTTATTTTAACGAGACAGCGTTAACGAAGCGTTGTTGAACGATGCTTTATTACACAAAGATCACCGGTGAAAAACACAAATAATGTTCCTCTTTCCAATATGTTTCTATAGTAGAGAAATTGTGGATCAATTCTTTGTTAGAATTTCATGTGTCCTCTCATTTTATTTTGGGATTGAATTATGTCGTGTCATCTTATTCAGCATTTAAAAAATATTACAGTAATATTAGTTATTTTTATACGTAGACTGATACTAAAGAAATTAAAGTATTGCAACAAAGTTATATGTTACGTTGTTACAATACTTTAATATTTAATGTAATAATGTTATTTGTCTCCAACAAAATATCACCTATCATTTACTTACTTATTGATTATATCAATTATTTGAGATAAGTTAAAGTTATATAATTGATTATTCCCTTCTTCAGTTACTTTATATTAAAATATTTCTTTCTAGTTAGCTAGTAACAATATTGAATACTTAATATTTAATGTAATAATGTTATTTATCTCCAACAAAATATCATTTATAACTTACTTACTTATTGATTATATCAATTATTTGAGATAAGTTAAAGATTATATAATTACTGATTATTCCCTTCTTACTTTATATTAAAATATTTCTTTCTAGTTAGCAAGTAACAATATTTAATATTTAATGTAATAATGTTATTTGTTTCCAACAAAATATCACCTATCACTTACTGGTTATATCAATTACTTGAGATGAGTTAAAGGTTATATAATTATTGATTATTCCCTACTTCAGTTACTTTATATTAAAATATTTCTTTTTGCAAGTAACAATATTGAAGTCAGAAATAAATTTATGTTTTTCTTCTGTGATCTTTACTGATACAGTACTGACAATTACAAAATATAATTTCCATACGTACATCTATCAGATTTCAATTATTTAAAGAAAGAAAAAGATTTGAAGACAAGGATTTGTCTTATAGATTTATTGATTTGATCCTGAAAAGCTGATGATATATCTTGTATTTATTTACTGAAAAAATATAAACAGAATCTATATAACTTTTATGGATGTATTGAAGTATATAAAATATATAAGATATATGTATATAAGGTGTATAAAGTATTATAATTACAATTGCGTTCTCCATTTATTTAGATATTCTTTCAAAATGATGCAAGGAACACTGTCAATATTTTAGAATCAATCTAAAGCCCCAGAAAATATCCAAATACCTTTCTTTCTCTGTTTTAAATATTCAAAACTCGACCGACTGATTATTTTAGACTTGGATTTGCATAGTTAGCTGAAAAAAAAAAGAAATACAAAAAATTGAGAATACGTCGTCGAGTCATTTAGTCGTTGCAAGGAGTGACTCAGAAACGTAGGGATCATTCACCAAGTATTTTTCCCCCTCGGCTCACAAACCTATCTTATCCATTGTCTCCGAAAACAATGGTGGCCTGTATCATTGTGTTCCCTTTATAGAGGATACACGTCTTTTTCTTCGTTGTCACGCCCTTTCCACCCTTCTAATGAAGATCTGGCCGCCATCGATTATGCCATTCTACGTGTTAATATTAATTTGAGCGTGTGTCTCATCCACACTGAACTGTGAACAAAAAATCGTGTTTCTAATAGTTCTTGTGTGTGCATTATACGATATGAATGATTTTTTCTTGTGAAAAGTAGTAGATTTTATATGGTCAAGCTAATCTTTTTAAATAGAATTTTCTATTTTCTAACTTATTGTGAAATAATCTAATATTGCTATAGAGTCAAATAAAAGAAATATTCTTCTTTACAGTAGAGACACTTTGAGTATTAATAATCTATTAAATATTATATTATGTTGATCTATTTTGAAGTGTATTTATATTTATCCACTGTTCACATATATATAAAGAAAAGTAGTAGATTTTATATGGTCAAGCTAATCTTTTTAAATAGAATTTTCTATTTTCTAACTTATTGTGAAATAATCTAATATTGCTATAGAGTCCAATAAAAGAAATATTCTACTTTACAGTAGAGACACTTTGAGTGTTAATAATCTATTAAATATTATATTATGTTGATCTTGTTTGTGAAGTGTATTTATATTTATCCACTGTTCACATATATATAATTCCAGAAGTGTGAATTAGAAATGTCTTTCAGAAATTGTGGAAATATATCTTTTCTTTCCATCATTGTTTGAACGATTGTTTATATTGTACTTTATTTGTCAGAAAATAAGTCCAATATACACACGTTCTTGTATTACATTATTTTAATTATATTCGATATATTAATTATTATTTTCAATATAGTACATTAATTGTTATTTTAATCATCTAGGGAAATGAAATGATGATTTCGGTTCATTTAAAAATTCTTTCTTCTTTCTTTTTTTATATTACAATACACAGATAGTATTGAAACCCTCGCTGTAGAATGTTCCATCGCGAATTATTATACCTTCTTTCAACATGTAAACGTATAAATCGATCCCTGACAAGCAGTTTCATGAGATTACGTTCCCGAGACTCCAGATGATTCCCAGATTTCCCCATAATTTTCATTACTGCGCCGGGCAATTCCTCGCATTCGTAAACGCGAGGTGAGTACCCGATCTTGCAGAAATTCATCTGTTGATTTTGTTCCATTCCCTGTCGGTACGCACGTACCATGTGCGTAACGCCTTAACCGGTTGACATCCGGCGGAAACTTGTATTCCCAGGTTTATCTGTTACAAGCCTTCGAGTCGTGCACAGCCGTGATAAAAATCCCTGGCGAAGGAACAGGTTGCTGAAAAAGCACTCGCGGATTTTATGAATGTGATGCAGTGATAATTGACTTCGGACGTCGATTCGACAATTAACCAGTCCGCTTTATTATGTGTTCAGCGATGTTTGTGCGAGTGACTCGCTCGAAGGGAAAACTTCATGTCCATATCGTGTGTATCGCGCGTTCATATTGAAATTTTACTAGCACGATTATATGTTTCACATCGAGTCAGAAGCCAGCCTGATGATAATGTAACATATACATATGAAATGTATGTGATAATTAAAAAAAATTATAAAATATGCACACACAATATAAAGCCACTTACATATTATATTATATACTTTAGTATATACTAAATTAGTATATACTTAGTATATACTTTTATATGTAATGTATATAGATTAGTATATACTTTTATATGTAATGATAATAATATACTAATTATACTAGTATTTACTTTTATATGTAATGATAATAATATATTACATTGTACGTAATAATTAGTATAAAACTAGTATGTATTATTAATGTAAAATTAATATATATTTATAACGGTGATAATTATATATTAATTGACATTTAATTATATATGATATTTATATATGATATTTATATATTATATTTATATATTATAATTATATATGATAATTACATATATATATATATATATAATTATATGACGTGAATAAATATATGAAACATAATAAATATATATAATTATAATATATATTATAATTATATAATCTGTTAGAATTTTCCAATAAATGTAATCAACAAGTGTGTAACCCAATGCTCATGATCGGTAGTGCATTCTCTGCACAGCGTAGTTAACGCTCACGTGGCGCTAGTAGTCATCTCGGCCTTCGCAGCATTAATTGTCATGTTGGCCAAAGAAGGAAACGATATTTTCGAGTATTTTTACATCATTTTATTATTATTAAAAAGAAAGAAAGAAAGAAATAGACAAAAGAGAGAATTCTAATATATATATAATATAATATAACACGTTCCGTGCCATGTGTACCAGCAGTGGTACACGTTAAACTTGATCTTCAGGCCACGTGTACCACCATATTTCTAATAATATTAGAATTAGATAGCTACTCTAAACAAGAGAACTACTTATCGATGAAAGATTGTGTGATAATATATCAACCTTTAGTCAAAATATCAAATGGCCTGAACGACAACAAAAGGCAAAAATGGCTTGGCATGGAACGTGTTAAGCGTCCGATCTCTATGTAAAACGAGATAAATTCGACGGAAAACGTAGAAAAAAAAAAAAGAAAAATTCGACGATTCTCGGCATATCTGACGTGATAATCTGCATGAGAAGTAGCCAGTTTTCGAAACGAATTCCTCTAATGACCGTCCGTTTCATTTTCTTTTGCAGATGCGTGGCTGGAATGGCAGAAAAGTTACGCGAGGCGGCCGCACGTGGCGACGTAGCGCGAGTTGCGCGACTCCTTGACGAAGATATTAAACCATTGCCGGACGAAGTGAGTCCTTCTACTTTTTCTCCCCTCGACCCTCTTTTTTTCTCTTCCTTGTTACGTCCCTTACTGTCGACGAGATCTTATCGTTGATGATATTCTCATTCTTTATCGTATTATCGCAAGTAATAAAGAATCACAGTGAGGCCTTGTTGCTAAATAATAATCATAAATTGTTAGAATAGTTCAGTAATCTTGTGTCACGAGAAGTTTCTCGAGGAAAGAGAAGAAGAAGAAGAAAAAAAAAAGAAGGAGAGAAGTGAGTTTGTTCGACTCGCTTTTTTTAATTGTAGCACGCGAGGTCGTAGATCGATCGAGAGCGAGACCTCTCATTAGAAGTACAACACGCACAGGATAGTATAGTGTATTAATTGCGTTATGTATTTGCATCTGGGTAGCGACAGTGGGCCGTCAGTGGGAATGCAGTTGAACGTGTTCGGTGTGCATTTGTCAAAAGATTGGCTGCAACGCCGCCGGCCAACACTGGCCCGATCATCCATGCATTCATTACAATTACTTCCATAATTGCGCCGATGAAATTAATTGTCGTGCGGTTTTTATACATCGGCCAGCGGCCAACTACGAGCCTAAAGTGCTTTATTACGCGACAGGCGATCGCGATCATCGGCGAATATACACCGAATAAGTGAAATTATAGATGCTCGCCGATTATACGAGCACCGTTTATATCAGAAATGGCCCCTCCAAGTCCATTTATCTTTAATATCAAGATATTTAACGATATTTATTTTTGAGAAATTTAAAAATATTGGTAACTGATAATACGATGGTATAATGTTTTCTTGTCATTGAATTTACCAGCCCAATGTATTAGTATGATAAACATTGTTTAGAAAAATGACTTGAAAAAGTCACCTGATGAAAGATAGACTGAAGAAAAATATTGCAATTTCGTGTCGCAAAATTAACAAATATCCAAAATTTACCAGCCCAATGTATTAGTATGATAAACATTGTTTAGAAAAATGACTTGAAAAAGTCACCTGATGAAAGATAGACTGAAGAAAAATATTGCAATTTCGTGTCGCAAAATTAACAAATATCCAATGTTTATTAAAGAAATGTTACGTTCGAATTAAATTTCATAATTTATAATTCTTTCCCAATTTACGTGTGCGGGGGACATTTAAAATAATTATGGTGGACCGGTGATATATAGTGTAATAAGCACATTGTATCGTTTTTGTATTTTTATAGTGTTGCGATTGGTCTTACATTTTTGTACAGTGGTGTCAATTCAGTATTATTAAAGTTTATAGTAAATCCAGAGTTTTCAATAGTGCATTCATGATGTTTTATAGAACATTCTATATGGTTCAGTTCTCTCTCCATTAGTACTTTTTTAACTTATTAAAGTTAAAAGTCATCTAAAGGTTCAGTTGAAATGAAATCCTCTNTGTGTGTATCACGAAATTAGGTGAGCTGTAATTGACTTTTAATAATATATATATACATATTATATATATCATACGTATATATATCATATATTATATATCGTATCATATACGTATATATATGATATATGATATAATATATATATATATTATATATCATACGTATATATATCATATATATCATATATTATATATCACATATCATATACATATATATATGATATATGATATATAATATGTGATATATCATATACGTATATATATGATATATAATATATGATATATGATATATAATATGTGATATATGATATACGTATATATATGATGCATATACGTATATATATGATATATAATATATGATATATGATATATATATCATAGTAAATCGTACAACTTTGCCATTTTTTCCTCTTGTTTGTCATCCCTGAGAAAAGCTGTGGGCAAAATTTCCTTTTACAAATACTACAGACATTCTTTTTAACGAAAAAGGTGTTGCATTCCATCCAACATTTGACAAGAAACATAGTTAGCGAATACCGAAGTGATTCTTAGTGAAAACGAACGAATCGAGCGATTTCATGGCATCACGATGTTGGCACAAATGAAATTTATGCTTGCCGCACGTCCGCCACAGTTGATTCATATTCGCAACTATTTACTATTTGATATATTACGCTTCCTGCATCTAGGGTTGCGCGGATAAGATATACTTCTTCATTAACAACGCGCTCTATTACCCGAGGCAACGAGCCACAACACCTTACAGGAAATCCGAGCATAGGTTACTAGCCGTGTGTCAAAATGATGTACAATCTCATTTGTTAAATTTGCGTAACCTATGTCTTTAACATCGGACGGGAAGAGGCGGATAGTGGTACTAATGTGCCTGGTATTTAAGCCCAGCATTAAACGGTATTTAGTATCTAACAGAGATTAAAACTGCAATTTCGATCTAGCTTTTACACGTTTCCATATATCACATTGTTCCTGTGTCGAAGAAGAGGTCTACATTGCCGGTCAAAGGTTTGACACCGCTTGTATTAACTTGGAATCTCTGCAAAAGTACTTTAGCTTTTTTGAACTTATCATGCAATGATCCCAAGTGTTCTCCAAAGTTGTGCGGAGGATGTTTGACAAAAATGAGATTGAAAAATTTTAAACACTAATTCAAGCCTCTCCAATCCTCTGATTTTAACTCATTTGAGTTAGTGTAAGGAAAGCTTGATAGAAATATCCTCACAAATGTATATTTAATGGACATATTTTGCAGCATGAATTCAAGCTTCTGATCTTAATTCATTTGAGTTAGTGTGAGGAGAGCTTGATAAGCTCAGAAATATCCTCACAAATGTATATCTAATGGATATATTTTGTAACAATATTTAAATAGATTAACTGAAAGAATGCCTGAAGTAGTAGAAGTTTTAAGCATGAATTCAAGCTTCTGATCTTAACTCATTTGAGTTAGGGTGAGGAGAGCTTGATATGTTCAGAAATATCTTCATAAATGTATATCTAATGGATACACTTTGCAACACCGTTGGAATTTGAATATTTAAATAGATTAACTGAAAGAATGTCTGAAGTAGTAGAAGTTTTAAGCATGAATTCAAGCTTTTGATCTTAACTCATTTGAGTTAGTGTGAGGAGAGCTTGATATGTTCAGAAATATCTTCACAAATGTATATCTAATGGACATATTTTGCAACAATATTTAAATAGATTAACTGAAAGAATGCCTGAAGTAGTAGAAGTTTTAAACATGAATTCAAGCCTCTGATCTTAACTCATTTGAGGAGAGTCTCTGATCTTAACTCATTTGAGGAGAGCTTGATAAGCTCAGAAATATCCTCACAAATGTATATCTAATGGACACATTTTGCAACACTGAAATATTTAAATAGACTAACTGAAAGAAGTAGTAGAAGTTATATTGAAAAATATAACTTCTCATTGTAGCAGTATGAAAAGTAATAAAATAATAAATTTGATCTAAAAGATGATATTTTTGTTCTTCTATCAATGAAACAAAAATGAGATATCGATGACAATGTTCTTATTTTTTCTTGAAAGAAAGTTAATGTTACAAAAAATAAAAAGAATGAAGGAAATTGCCTATGTTAATTGAAGAAGATGCATCGGATAGTGTTGCTTGAGCCCCTGTTCGACTAATTAAGCCTGCGTCCTGTCTCATCGCAAGAGCTAATTCGACACGAGAGATGCGTGTGTTAACAAACTGAAATGCGGGTACCTATTAATTACGTTGCTAATTGATCCCCTTGTGAATCACGAAGCGACAAAGAATGCTTTTGGGAAATTTAACTCGCACTTTCCCTTTACGCGCCACTCTATTCTCTTCAGGTGGTCTCTGAGAACTCGGATTATTTTTTAATGTAGATTTTCTGATTTTCTTCTGACTTTATTCAGTTCATTGACCTTGATTTTTTTTTAAACGAGACTCTCAGAATTTGATCTTTTATTAATTTCTTAACTTTATTACGATAATTATAACAAGTTAATTTCAGTATAATGAATTAGAATTTGATGGGAATTTAAATAATTGAATAATTGAAAGGATTCGTATATTTCAATAATGGGCAGACTGAGAATTTTTTTTTAAATTTATACATAAAATTTATGTATAACGATTTACTTCCATATGATCTAATTATGATATATAAATAAATTCTAACACAAATTTGAAAAAAAAAACATGCACGTGTAACATTACCACTATTTTCTGTTTTTTAATCCTTGATCAATCTAATTTTTAAATAGTTCAAATGTATTGTAATTTGCCTTGTAATATTTATTAACATTAGGATCGACGACTGAAGCATGAAAATTAATGAGATAAAAGACACAAATTTTTATTTAAAAAAAAATCATATTTATATATTTTATAATATTTTACAAAAATCATTTTTTCAAAAAATTGTAAATCATGCTGCTTAAATAATGGTCATTTTGACCATTTTGATAGCTCTAGTATTAAAATAGCAGAATATATACATATATATATATATAATTAAAATTTACAATTAAATAAGTTTATTTAGAATATTTATTGGAAAAATATTTTCACAGAATGGTAGAAGCCCTCTTTTATTGGCTTCAGCAGCCGGCCACGTGGATGTCTGTGAAACTTTACTTCTTCGAGAAGTCGACGTCAACGCTGCAGACAATGTGAGTGAATGTTCATTAACTTTTATGTCTGTGTAAAATTGCATAACAAATTTCATTCCTACAGACAGATACTGTTTCATAAATTCCAATTGATTTTCATTAAGTACTACATTTACTCGTATTATATTATTTATTTAAATTTGATTTCGATTTACAATTTACAATATTCTGAAAATAATGGTGTCTGAGAAGTCAAGAGTCTGAAATTTCATGCAACCCGGAATTGAGTAATAATTCACGAGCTTAGGTGGGTTGGTCCACGTGTCAGTCGAGAAATATATCAATATACTGGCTAATGAAGGGTGTAGGGATAATTACATCTGTAATTGCTAGTTTATGTAGTTGTCGAAGGGACGACGTTCTTTTCTTTAATGCTTGTATCACGCAACTAAAAGATCATCAATAATATTTATATCGAATTCTTAATTTGATTTATAAAGAACAATTGCCAATTCTTTATTTACCCGGTTACTTTTATTACACGGTTAATTATAAAACGATATTATCTACGACGTACGTAATACGATGCATGTAAAATTTATAATGCAAAATTATTAAGGAGTTTACATTTTGTTACAAGCGTCAAAAAGTTAAATCTTCGTAAAAATTGGCTATCGTATCCTAACCTATAAAATTATACATTACGTAATACGATGCATGTAAAATTTATAATGCAAAATTATTAAGGAGTTTACATTTTGTTACAAGCGTCAAAAAGTTAAATCTTCGTAAAAATTGGCTATCGTATCCTAACCTATAAAATTATACATTGTATCTTAACCTATAAAAATCTCAAACATCAATTTCTACTAATCTAACCAACAAATCATATGCTAGTATGAACCCATCCACAACATGCGATTATGTTTTGTTATAAGCGTCGAAGCAAAAGATTTAAATCCTCCGAAAAATTATCAACTCTCTGTTATATCCNAAATTAATTAAGATCCATAAAACATGAAAAATCCCTCTCTTTCTATTTCAGGCGTAATTTTACAATTGACTGTGAAATAACTCGTCGCGCCATTCTTTATTTCACAAATACAAGAAAATGATGGCCATTATGCTTGTCAATTGAAATCCAGTCGAAGAATTCTGATTAAAATTTCCTCTGCAATTTATTCACCATCAGTTCATCATTTTTACGTTCACGGATTTTCTGTTTGCAAGAAACAATTCTCATATAAACTCTTTGCTAATTAATTTCTAAAGATAAAAAAAAATACCATAGAAAAACCGTATAAAAGCAATTCCAATACTTCCTAAGAACATGAGATAATTTCTCCCTTACGGCGGTCATCTTAAAACGAATATAATGGCACCGATTTCTCACTAGAATCACGATATCCGTTCTCACGGTAAATTATTTTATTACGATATAATAATAATAATAATAATAATAACACTAAATTATAATTACAGTAATAACCATAACACTCTACGAGTAAATTCTCATGTGTGTCTTCAATTTAACTCAAACCAGTCGCGTTCGTATTTGAAATTCTTGACAAGAGGCAAGAAACATATGTAAGTTTACTTGCAGTAAATGTTTCCAAGGTGCTTAAATACATGAGAAAGATTATAATCAACTGCGTCTTGATTTCCTATGATATCAAGAGTGTTTCTCGATTCGTGGACAATCGACTTATTTTCTTAACACTGGAATTGTAATTAATATTTACTTTAATGTCAGAGATATTAAAAGAAATAAAAAAATGTTATAATACAATAGAGGTTATTTGTAATACAAATTTTCACGAAAAATCATTTAAAAATCTCTAAAAATATACACTATATTTACATTTATAAAATTTCGAAGAAACATTATAGATTGGTCATTTCGATAGTTCTAATGTTAACATTATAAGAATTAGACCAACGTGTAATATTTTATAATAAATTAAGAACAGCTACAAAGGAGAACCCTCAGCTATAAAAAGAACTATTACTGTTATATTGTGGCCTCTTCTGTGCTAAACTAATTTTTATTAAAAATGGCCCCTTTCATATCTCCGAAAGCAACGGAGATATTCAAACGATGCATGATATTATTCATGCTTGTTTTATATTTATTTTTATGCTATATCTGTTTTATGAAAAATGATACGATTACAGTCCTCCTTTCAATGATAACATTGTCATTCGTTGAGGAAAACAAGTATACCTTATTTTCTCAACTGTTGAAGAAAGTACTGTTGTTTTTAAATTTATGCCATTCAAAACCTCTCTAATGAAATTTTGCAGAAAGAAAAAAAGAAAAAAGAAAAATGGCCACTCTGAAACTGAAGTTCCATCATTCACGAATAATGTGAATAATATATGTCTTGTCGTTCAGATGAGAAAAGAGAGAGAAAGTATGTAATTAATTAATACATAATATGCAATATACGATACAATCAAATACAATAAATATAGTCAGTTGTATTTACAATATAGTCAAATACAATAAATACAAAGACTCTGTTAATATATTGTATTATTATATCATTATATTATAATAAAAGAAAAGAAGAAAAATGGCCACTCTGAAACTGAAGTTCCATCATTCACGAATAATGTGAATAATTTATGTCGTGTCAGATGAGAAAAGAGAGAGAGAGAGTATGTAATTAATTACATACATAATATGCAATATACGATATAAATTATTGTATTTATGATACATTAAAATACAATAAATATAGTCAATTGTATTTACAATTATAGTCAAATGCAATAAATACAAACTCTCTGTTAATATATTGTATTATTATATTATATTATAACAAAATATCTATATCAAAATAATTATATTATAACAAATTATAACAATATATTATAATATAATATATTGTATCATTATATTATAACAAAAGAAAAAAAGAAAAATGGCCACTCTGAAACTGAAGTTCCATCATTCACGGATAATATGAATGATTTATGTCGCGTCGTTCAGATGAGAAAACAGCTTTCTTTCTTTCTCTCTTTTCAAACAGATGAGAAAAAAGAGAGAGAGAGAACTTTTCCGTTTACAGCTATAAATCTGTAGGAGATTTTCATGTAGGGCTTGTCGATGATCCCTGCAGCCATAATCTGTACCCATACTGCTACGAAGAGGGTGAAGTTTCGCTCAGATAGCTTCATGATTTATGGAGGATGCGTCGACGGGGTACCTACCGCGTTGGAATTATTCTTCAAGATCCTGATACGTCTTCGTCGCAGTTGTCGACCTGATTGTAGAACGGTAGTATCTCGCCACGTTGCCCATTTGTCCACTTGCCATCTCGTCCACACACGGAGATGTTGTCAGTATACGTATATAGCGATTCTCTTGGTATATACCGAGGGGCGATATTTCGTTCTATCGGTGAACCGATGAAAATCGTGGCGTTTGCCTGCCTTACAGAGAGAAAAACGTCCTTGGAATTTAGGTTTCAGAAAATGGCGCGGAAGTTGACAAGTTGACTCGACTATTTTTTCGACAGGTTTTTCTTTCAAATTTCGGAGCTCTTTGTAGATTTTTGAAATATATTTAAACGTTTGATCTGGATGGAGGGTCAGCTGTTATAGAAAGCAATTTGGCGATGTTGAATGTTTTTCTTTTTTTTTAATTTTCGAGAGTTACATTTTTCCAGCTTTGAGAGTTTCATTCCAAACTTCTGCTCCCGTTCAAAAGGTCTTGCGACACCTTTACATTTAATATTCAGTATCGTGGATTATAATATAATATAATTCAATATATTACAATACAATATAATACAATATATTATACAATATATTCTAATACGATATAATACAATATAATACAATATAATACAATATAATACAATATATTATAATACAATATAATACAATATATATATATAATATAATACAATATATATAATGATATAATAATACAATGTTTAATATAACAGAGTCTTTATATTTATTGTATTTGATTATATAATTATTAATTATATTAAATACAATAATTTATATATAATTATTAAGTATCTTATATATAATTATTAATTATATTAAATACAATAATTTATATCGTACATTTCATATTATGTATGTAATTTATACTTTATATTCATATTGTAAGAATTGTATATATTTGTATACTATGCATGTAATTTATACTTTATATTCATATTGTAAGAATTGTATATATTTGTATACTATGCATGTAATTTATACTTTATATTCATATTGTAAATATTGCATATATTTATATATTATGTATGTAATTTATACTTTATATTCATATTGTAAATATTGCATATATTTGTATACTATGTAATTTATACTTTATATTCATATTGTAAATATTGCATATATATTATATTTGTAAATATACATTATACATTTATATTTGTAAATATAATACTGCATTTATAAATATAAATTATAACTACAATTTACAATTTATATTTATCATACTATTTTTGTAAAAAGAACATAGTACTTGTCCTAAGATTTCTGAGCGTGGTGTGGTCATCATCATCCTGGATATTTCGAACGCTCGAATTTATCTATCAACTGCTAGAACTTCTTGTGCACAAACATTCGAATTTCACGAGTTTCACAAAGTCTCGAACATTCGTTCACTTTCGAATTTTCAAATCTTCATGCTTCTCATATATATCTCATATACTTCTTGCCCATCGAGATTTCGTATGATCCAGGTTCTTCTCGCATAATCAACGTTCTATTTCGGATCGAGTGGGAAATTAAAAAAAAAAAAAGGAAAACTCGAGGTAGTTCTTTCGCCTCGGTTCGACATTTCACACCTTCCTAAATCTCTCCATAATGTAGGTGGCTATCGTTTTTCGACGCCCACGTCGAAGTCCCTTTTTCATCCTTTTCCTCTACTTGGAAGAAACGGTCGGTCAGCAAGTCGTGAAACGTGAAACGTCCTGCACTCCAGGATAGCATTCATTTAATTTATGAGTTTCCCAGACGTTCGATAGCTCGTCTGTGGATTACTCAACGATTCCTTCGTCTAGCTAACCAACCATTCGTCCAACAACGGAAGATAACACGGTCGTTTAATCGTGGAATTTTTCAATTTCTGTACGAAAACTCTTCAACGAGATCTAAACCTAATGTCTCGGTCGAACATTTTATTGCTCTGCCTTTTACGGTCTTTTACGTTGTTCCTCGTTGTTGCAGGTAATGGAGTTCGGTCATGTGTCTATTAGTGTGGTATCGATCGAAAGCAAAGTTGTTTCCGATGTTCCACGTGCCGTAAATTTCGTTCGACGAAATGAACACGAAGAAAGATCGTGGCTCACGTAATTTAATGAAATTGTAAAGTAATTATAGTTCCAATTTATTGTAACTATAATTATATACTACTATATAATAAATATAATATATTTAATATACTGTATTAATATATTTAATAGTATATTAATTATTTAATAGTATATTAATGTATTTAATAGTATATTAATATAGTATATTAATAGTATATTAATTATTTAATAGTATATTAATGTATTAATATAGTATATTAATATATTTAATATACTGTATTAATATATTTAATATACTGTATTAATATATTCAATATACTGTATTAGTATATTTAATATACTGTATTAATGTATTTAATATAGTATATTAATGTATTTAATATACTATATTAATGTATTTAATATACTATATTAATATATTTAATATACTATATTAATATATTTAATATAGTATATATTATTTAATATAGTTGTATACTAAACTATATTTAATATAGTATATATTATTATATACTATAATATAATATATACTATAATATAATATATATTATATTATTATTAATTATACTTATTGTAACTATAATTATACTATATTTCAATGTATATTACAATTGTAGGTTTCTCGCTTCGATTTTGCACATTTAAAAATTATATAATTCACTGTTAATTTAAGATATAGATAGTAAACAAGAAAGATGTATGATAAATGGTGAATCTCTCTGCTTATCAAATAAATGTTTCTAGAATCAAGAGAGCAAGAAGGATTTCTGATAATTCTGATATACGGAGAATTTTTTAATGCACACTCTAACGGCAGTTAGCAAAACATGGAATGCCATCGATCATAGATTCTTGGTAAAAGTGTAATCATGAAGTCAACGACGTGGCTCTAGATCAGTGAAAACTCTGGAATATCCCTCGAGTTTTACACATGGAGTCTCGCCAGTGGTACGAGATTTCAAATGTATCGGATAAAATTAACATTTAATGTTTGCAACTTACACTCGTAACTGATGAATCATTCATAATACTTGGAATGTCAGTGGAATCGTTTAGAATTCTTTTTACAATAAGAACTATTGTGGGAGATTGACGTCAGGTGAAGTCAGATCGAAGAATTCTCGAACGATATCTATTGCGTTATCGATTTTGTTAATGTGTCATTTATCTTATTGCAAAAAAATGTCGCAAGAAACAACTAGGTGCGCCAAGTCTTCGATCCGATGTATATTAATAATTCTCGAATCAAGCGAATACGATTATTTATTAAAATGTCGTACGAATGTTAATAATTATACTTATTCTCTGTTTTATTTCAGACTGGTGTCACGCCATTGCAGAGGGCAGCTTCCGAGGGCCATTTGGAGGTGGTGGAATTGTTGCTGAAACATGGCGCCGACGTTGCTCGTCAGGATAACGTGGTGAGTTTCAGAATTTCGTTTGATTTTTCTCTTTTTATCTATATGCACCGTCGAAAGAAGACATTAATATCTGCTAAATTAACACTTTACCGACCGATAGCGGTAAGTAATAGACGATTAATAAGCTACCGGTCGGTAAAATGTTAATAATATATTTGTATATATTAATATACGATATTACCGGTCGGTAAAGTGTTAATATATACGAATATATTATTATACGATGTTAACACTTTACCGACCGATAGCGGTAAATAGTAGCTGATTAATAGGCTACCGGTCGGTAAAGTGTTAATATCGTATAATAATATATTTATACATATTAATATACGAAATTACCGGTCGGTAAAGTGTTAATATATACGAATATATTATTATACGATATTAACACTTTACCGACCGANCACACACCCACACATCCACCCACCCACCCACACCCACACACACACACACACACACACAGATGTTAATCGTTTTATTGTAAATAACTTTTTAGTTAATTTTTGTATTTTCTTTTTAATACGTTCCGTGCCATGTGTACCAGCGGTGGTACACGTTAAACTTGATCTTCAGGCCACGTGGTACCACCATATTTCTAATAATATTACCACAAGTGATAGCTCCTCTAAACAAGAGAACTACTTATCGATTGATGATGTAATGAAAGATTGTGTGATGATATATCAACCTTTAGTCTAAAATATCAAATGGCCTGAACGACAACAAAAGGCAAAAATGGCTTCGCACGGAACGTGTTAAATGTCAAATGAGAAAAAAAGAATCAGGCTTTATTATATATTTTCATCAATATATTTTCAGGCTTTATTATATATTTTCACGGTGAATGATCAAATTAAGTTTCCACTTTGAGTAATGTATAATTTTTTAATTGACTTCTATGTTTCAATTGCAAAAAATGACAACATTGTACATATAAACGGCTAATAAGAAACTAATATCGATCCTAGAGAATAGAATGGAAAAAATCAGTTTCATCTCATCCTCAAACCGATCAACTCTCTTTGAGAAGCCGCAATGTGTAATTATTTCCACACATTCTGGCACAAAGGACACACTGTGAAATTCACTCTTTCTCTAAAGAAAAATCTCGTCAAACCGATCAACCCTTGATTCCCCTTGAGAAGCAAGAAGAGGGGTGACACTGCACCCGGAGAGGGGCATAATCCGCGAGAGGGAAGAACAGGATGATGCATGGCGATTCCAAGCGATGACTTCCGAGGTCCTCCGGAGGTCCGTGCAGAGCGTGCACATACGTCCACGCGCTTCGACGAGCGAACGTTCTCTTCTTCCTCCGGTTGAGCGATAGCATCGTGATGACCCTTTGCAGCAGAGTCGCTCTTGACCCATCCTGCTCGCGTCGTTGTCCACGGGGTATATATATATATAGCTATCGACGTTGGCTGCTCCGCGTCGTGATCGCGCCTTTCAGGGTCAACGAAGGCCTAGAACAGTGAAAGCAAGATGAAAAGGGGCGAACAGGGAGCGCGTAGAGACGTCGAGAGGGGAGGGTTCAACAGCCTGAATAATAAATATATAATAAATCATACGCCAGGGCTATCAAGGTAACGGCCAGTTATTATTATTATTATCACGTGACGCGGCGCTATGTCCGTCGAAAACAGGGGGGAAATTCATTTAGACGTTCGTTGAGTATCGTTCGCTGAATACAATTGAATACGATTGCGGATGACATGAATGAGATAGCTGCAGCAGGTAATGCGTGTTGGCGAACAGAGACATCCGAAGGTATTGCATGGCCGTACTTCGCCATGATTTAGAACCTGATGGACCTTAACGAACTCTTGGTCACGGTTTAGAATTAGCTTAGAATTAGACACCCTCTGACACAGGGTTTTATTGACTGACAGTTTTGCTACTGTATTTTTGCTTACTGTTCCCTTCGCTGGTAGCGCTTCCATTTTGCTAGCAGTTGTCTTCTTTGCAGGTTAGGTTTTAGGTTAGTTAGGTTAGTTAGTTTTAGAATTAGGTTAAGTTTAGATTAGGTTAGGTTAATTATCTCCAATTAGAGATTTTTTTTAATTTAGCTCTAATATAGCTAGAGATAGGATTAAAAATTTCATTTTTAATCAATTGCCCTGGAGTTTTATTTAGCCGAAGATTTTAATATTTAATTTTAATTGTAACTTAATAATGTCAGCTATATTCGACGGAGATTCTCATATTTGTCTTTGCTAGGACAAGGTCATTTGTATGAAAATAATATAAAGCGTGGTTTCGTCGTGTCTATCAGTTCTCGAACGGAAGGAAAAACACGATTCGAATTAAATGTGTGGATTCGACACGTGTATCTTTCAATCCTCTCAAACCAGATTTTGCTTTACTAATGATGGAGAAAAAAGTTACAATTGATTGCAGTTTTTCAGCCCAATAAAAGTACCAAGGGCTAATGATGACTGCTATAAATTGATTGCCGGCTGGCGGAGCAATGAAACAATGACAAAACGAGAAGCGCAAATAAATGGATAGTTAACGTCCAAGTCGCGTGCTGTCGTAAAGGAAAGAGAAATATTTCACGTTCCGTGTTAGGTTAGGTTTAGGTTAGTTTATTAGGCTTTTAATCCTAAATAATAAAATAGAATTAACAAAAACTAATATAATAGATAATAAATAACGAAATAAAATTTAAAAATACAACGTAATAATATAATAAATAATAAGAATTAAAAATAATAATTTAAAAAAATATAGTAATAATAAAATAAATAAGAATTTTAAAAAAGTAATAATATAAAAATAATAAAAAAAATATAGTAATAATAAAATAAATAATAAGAATTTTAAAAAAGTAATAATATAACAAATAATAAATAACGAAATAAAATTTAAAAGTNAAAAAACTAATATAATAGATAATAAATAACGAAATAAAATTTAAAAATACAACGTAATAATATAATAAATAATAAGAATTAAAAATAATAATTTAAAAAAATATAGTAATAATAAAATAAATAATAAGAATTTTAAAAAAGTAATAATATAAAAATAATAAAAAAAATATAGTAATAATAAAATAAATAATAAGAATTTTAAAAAAGTAATAATATAACAAATAATAAATAACGAAATAAAATTTAAAAGTACAACGTACTTGTGAAAATGATAAGACTGAAACATCTGAACAATAAATGAAAGAGAACCTCGACGAATTACATCGCTTTAGATAGGATCAAATTCGTTGTTTCCTTTTGATAGTTGGAGAAGAAAGATCATAAGTCATTCAGACATTTATAATTTCCTCCGCATAAAAAAGCTTTGAAATTCCAATACATGAAAATTTGAAAATTCCCTTCGCATATCTATAGATTATCCTATTTATTTTATGATCCCTAATCTCCATTCCATCCCTAATCTCTATTCCAATAGCTGTAACAGCTATAATTAAATTCGAGTAAACGATCATATTTGAATGTCCGACCCATCGGCAACAGCCAGTCATTTTATGCTGTTGCTATAATATCGAGTCACCCGTAATACAGATTATGTGTAGTCTTCAGTTGGACAAAATTTAATTTGAACCCCCAATTTTACTATGCCGCCTTTAGGAGTGGCCTGGCGACCACTAAATGCAAATTACGACCAGCGATTACTAAATGCAGTATAAAAATGAGTATATTTCATTTCTGACATGGTTTCAAGTAAACGGTATACTGAATTGAAAGAACTACTAAAAAAGTCGTAAAAAAAAAAAAGAAAAAAAAGATGGAAAGATCATAAAATAACGTTGCCTTTTTCTTGCGTGGTTTATTTATTTATAACATTCTTAGTAAATTATTGCACAATACGGAGTAAAATATTCATATCGGGACACGTGTAATTTATTGATATCTAATTTCCTCACTATTCAAATTAAATCTAAGCCTGCTTCTATGCATCGCTTCTCCATTAAACGTTATAGTACGTGATCAACTATCAAATTTACGAAACTGAACAAAAATAGTTTCCACTCCTGTTCCTTTACAAATCTGATCAGTAACTTTTTATTAGATTTTTTTTTTATTTAGATTAGTAACTTTCTATTAGAACAAAATTTTCAATCGCCAGAATACTTTAATTATATTATACTATAATGTAAATTGAGATGATGATAAAAAAATTTATAATTATTATCACTATAATGTATATATTACCGTAATATTATATATCAATATTTTTCTTCTTATTATTATTATATTTATTAATTGTGTGTATATATATATATATAAATTAATAAATATTACATTATATTAAATTAATAAATATAACAATAAATATTATTATATATTAATAATGTATATATATAAATAAATTAATAAATATTACAGATCATATTAAAATAAGTTTATACGATAATAAAAATGTTTATATACTTTAATTTTATTATTCTTAACATAACGACATTTTATATTTATAATTTTATATATAACACAAATTATATGAATTTCACTACAACAATCGGTACATAATAATGATTATGTTACTGTGTGATCATATTGCACAAGAGCGTTCATTCTAATATAAAATAAATAAATTTTAAATATAAAATAAATAAGTAAATTTTATATATTGATTAGTTCATAAATAAGCTAAAATTCAATTTTAAATATAAAATAAATAAATCAATTTTATATTGATTAGTTTATAAATAAACTAAAACTTAATTTTAAATGTAAAATAAATCAATCAATTTTATATTGATTAGTTTCTGATGAAGTGCAAGTGCCTTTTGCAAGCGCATGAAAATTCTTCGAAGATCAAAAAAAGAAAAATAAAAAAAAAAAATAAAAGACGATGCAAATGTAAAATGGCATATCTTTGACGTTTATCCGGACGGAACGACGATGTACGCACGGTCTGATCTAAATTGAATAGGCATTTTGTGATGTAGTACGCGACATTATCCACCCCGGAGGGAACCGCCCACGATGAGCTTGACTGGGTTTCTCGAGCAATACACGTCTCCATTTAGCCCGATCTTCCCTTCCGGACGTTTACGTGTTCTTGCACGCTCTAACTTTGCGATTGACATGTTTACCAGGCTGCAAATATAGTTTTATTCGCGCGAGAATGCTGTAGAACGGTTGCGGATTATGGCCACGTTGTAAATTATGCCTTGATCCTTGGAAGTTTGTAAGGAAATATCTTGACCTGTAAACTGTAAATTGTTCGTTGGCCCATTAAAAGTCGTTTGGTTTTCTCCTCTTTTTTTTTTTTTAAATTGTAATTTTTCTTTTTTCAAATCAGTATCACCAGTATCTAGGTATAATTAGTATTATCTTAAAAAAAAAAAAGAAAATCTTATATGTTCGTATAATTTAGTTGTTCAGGAGGACATTAGTAATAATAAATAATTGTAAATTTCAAAGAAGATTGAAAAAGTAATATCTGTAATTGTCGATTTTCTATGAATTTTAATTTAATGGAATTGATCGAGTGAATGACTTGAACTGTTGACTCAGGTCCGGTGAACTGTTGAAAGGGTAGTAATTTAACATAATTAACATAATACTCCAATTTCTTGAAGATTCACGAAATTGTGGAAGATGAAAGGTATTATTTAATACCACAAAAATAAAAAGAAGATTTCCTTGAATTTAACAATATAAATTGATTAAGGAAAATAAATAAAACATCCCTTAATCTTTCAACGTGCAATAAATAAATTTTTTTCCTTGCACAATCACATATCAGAATAAAATAAACAAGTGTTGATATAGTACTGATTTATTGTTCTAAAGAATTGAAATATAAGATTTGTAATAATTATTATTAATTAATTTATTTATTATTATAGTATGTTGGTGTATTTATTGCTCTGAGGAATTAAGATATAAGATTTATAATAATAAAGACCAAAAATCAGCATTACTTGACTTTTAAAAAATCATTAATTACAAGAAGATAAAATTTGTTGCAGAGGAATATTACTTGAAGTATAATATCATTAAAAATTTAGTAGACCCCAAATCTAATAGAGTTAAAGAATTATATGAAGTAAAAGATTTATGATTTTTTAAATATATAATTCTCTACTTTTCAACTCTTTTTATAACAAATGATAGTTTAACTACGTTTCTTTTTATTCTGACATGTGTCTGTATTCATATAGAATTTTCTTGCTACAACTATTGAGATATATGGTTACAACATGAAAGACCAATACATCTCACTTTGAAAAATGTCCCAAACCAAATTCTTTTTCACAGATGAATATATCATACAATTGTTATATATCATTAATTGTCTAAAACAAGAAATTCGTCTCGGAAGGTTTCAATAAGTTGAATACCTTCGTCACGAGATTAACAAAATTATTGAAAATGGAGGATAAATAACTGCACGTAAATTTGCACATCTCTAAGAACCTCTATCAGAAATTGTGCATCAGGCTGGCCGATCGATTTCAACATGCTTGCGCAAAATAAATCAATTAACCGTCATTACAAGCGGTCGGACAGATAGCTACGAATCGGTGAGGAACAGAGGAACGATGATTAACAACCTGTCGTCGTTTTGCCCGATTCCGTATCCGATACGACGAGGAAACCGCCTCGCCTGTCTCTCTTTTTCCTCTCTTTTCCGGTTCGTATCTCTCCCCCTCCCCACACACACATCCTGTCGATCGAGGCAAACGCACACGATGTTTGATCGATCGATATCATCTTCGAATCACGTTCGAAATAACTGTGTGAGAGCCGTTCCTCGCGTGTTCCAGCATGGAAATTCAGCGTTGCACGAGGCATCCTGGCGTGGATACAGCAGGACAGTGACCGCCCTGGCGAAGGCTCTTGGTACCCAACGTGCACCCCTACACGCGAGGAATCTCGCTGGATTCGCGCCGCTCCACCTCGCCTGCCAAAATGGCCACAACCAAAGCTGCCGCGAACTCCTGCTGGCGGGATGTAATCCTGACCTTCAAAACAACGTGAGTAATGGCTCTGCATTCTCCCACCTCTTGTTTCTCCATTTTTCTTTGTCGCTTTCTTTGGCGAATGTAACTCTTTCTTCTTTCTTTCTTCTTTTTTTTTCTCCCCCCCCCCTCCATTGATCTCTTCCGAAGCCTTTAACGCGCTGTTAAATACAGATCGGTCTGATTTTATACGTATTTAGATTTGTGGCACGGTGGGATCGAATGAAATGCAGTTTTCATATGGATAGGATCATGTAATACGACATATTCGATGTATGGTTTTCCTTCTGAAATTCCAAAAGAATGTACCACGAATCGATACAATTCAATGTGTATTCGATAATGTGTGATGTATAATCATCAGCAAGAGATTGAAAATTTCAGAAGCATCGACAATTGTTGACAACCCGAAGACTAAATATTTTTTCTTTGCTTGTTTTCACGTTTCTTTCTTTTCTCGTCTTTGTACGTAACATGTGACATATATATGCTGTGCAAGTCAATGTAGAAATAATTTAAAATTAAAGTGAAACTCACTCGTGCCTATTTATACTAAGATACTAAGCTTATTTAACACTTTGTCTTCTAACAACAATAACATATCTTGACAACTACGTTAATTGAAGTATTATTGTATTATAAATAATAATATAAACTATAAATATAATATTATAAATATTATAAATATTTATAGTATTGTAAATATAACATAATATAATAACAATTGTTTTACTTTGAAATCTGACATTATGTAATTTCAAAAGCTATTACTAACACAATTCTATAATTCTTTAAACGAGAAGAATAACATTATAATGATAGTTATATAATAACATTATAATTTAGTGTTAACGATAAACTGTTCATAATTTAATTATAATTATAATATAATTTATGATAGTTATAATAATATAATATAATATGATATAATATGATAGTTATAATATAATTTAATGATAGTTATATAGTAACATAGTTATATAGTATATAGTATATAGTAACTTAATAAGTAGTTACATAGTAATAGTTAATAGTTATATAGTAACTTAATAAATAGTTAAATATAGATATATATTAGATTATATATTTAATTATAATTATAATATAATTTATGATAGTTATAATAATATAATATAATATGATATAATATGATAGTTATAATATAATTTAANTAATATAATATAATATGATAGTTATATAGTAACATTATAATAACATTTAATTATAATTATAATATAATTTATGATAGTTGTAATAATATAATATAATATGATATATATAATATATATAATAATATAATATAATATGATAGTTATAATATAATTTAATGATAGTTATATAGTAACATTATAGTTAAATATAGATAGTTATATATTTAATTATAATTATAATATAATTTATGATAGTTATAATATAATTTAATGATAATTATATAGCAACATTATAATAACATTATAATTTAGTGTTAACGATAAACTGTTCATAATTTAATTATAATATTACACGGAGCAATTATTTCGGGATAAAGCATAAAGCACTGTCGTAAAGTAAATGAAGAATGTTGCACAATGAGTGATAATGAATATTCTCATAAATCTTCCATTTTTCAGTATGGCGATACACCGTTGCATACGTCTGCGAGATATGGACATGCTGGAGTGACGAGGATCCTGATTTCTGCGCTTTGTCGAGTATCGGATCAAAATAAAGTAAGCAGGGATTTGAAACACTATAGTTATAGTATTCGTGTACATTGTTGCACCCTTGTTCCCCTGATTGAACCTTGCAAAAAAATTTGATAAAATAATCAAACAAACTTACGAATAAATGTATTCTTAGATACGAGTAAACAATTGGACAACATTCTTAGAACAATTAGAAAATCGCAAACAGAACCTTGATGAATTAATTTACAAATAACGTATGTATTTATTGTCAAATTCAGAAACTCGACAAAATTGTACTTAAATCATATTTACCTGTTTACTGTATTCACATCTACGAGAAGACTCTCTTTAAGACACATTAATAAAAGACAAAAATAAAAGGCAAAAAAGAAAAGGAAGAAAGAGATGAAAATATTGTTCATCCTTCAACGTGTTAAAAATCGAAGCACAAAACCCTTGGACTTGTTAATCTTGCCATTATTCCACTTACGTATTCCACGATCGAACGAATTGTTTCGTCTGAAAGAGAAATCGAAAAAAATCTTTGTTCAACGATTTAAAAAAAAAAAAAAAAAAAAAAAAAAAAAA